>PVJI01029228.1:0-15538 GCA_004026765.1 Micronycteris hirsuta
ATCAAGCACAAGTGCCAAAAAATCAAACTGTATGGAAGTCCAACAACCAAGGAGTTTAAGAAGAAACATTCATTCAGACTGGTAGGAGGGGTGGAGACAGATAGCCAGGACAGAGAGGATGCGCAGCATGGAAGCAGCTGGAGGACAAGGCAGGCGAGGTGGTGGCTGGCAGATCGAGTGGCATGACATTTGTGCACAGATATACTGGGAGGGACAACTGGGGAACAAGACAGACACTGCAACCTAGTGTTCCAGTGCAGGAAAAGAAATTAGACCCACAGGGTCCTAGAACATACACAAACTGATCCACCTGGTAATCAACACCAGAAGGGCCCAATTTGATTGTGGATAGCGGGGGAAGTGACTGAAAACCAGTGTAGAGCTGAGCAAGGGGCATTGTTCTCTCTCTGGCTCCTCCCCCACATATAGCGCCACAAGGCAGCAAGGTGGATTACCCTGCCCTGGTGAATACCTAATGCTCTGCCCCTTACAATGCAACAGGTGCGCTGAGACAAAGAAATGTAGCTCAAATGAAAGAACAGATCGAAACTCTAGAAAAACAAAGCAACAAAGAGATATCTGACCTATCAGATGCAGAGTTCAAAACACTGGTAATCTGGATGCTCACAGAAATCGTTGAGTATGGCCGCAAAATAGAAGGAAAAGTAAAGGTTATGCAAAATGAACTAAAGAAAAGCACATAGGGAACCAACAGTGAAGGGAAGGAAACCAGGACTCAAATCAACAGTTTGGACCAGAAGAAAGAAATAAAAAAATCAATTGGAATTAATAAACAAGAATTCAGAAAAAATGAGGAGGGGCTTAGGAACCCTTGGGACAACTTTAAACATTCCAACATCTGAATGATAGGAGTGCCAGAAAGAGAAGAGGAAGGGCAACAAATTGAAAACTTATTTGAAAAAATAATGAAGGAAAACTTCCCTAGTCTGGCAAAGGAAATGGATTTCCAGGAAGTCCAAGAAGCTCAGAGAGTGTGAAAGAAGTTGGACCCAAGGAAACACACACCAAGACACATCATAATTGCACTACCCAAGATTAAAGATAGGGAAAGAATCTTAAAAGCAGCAAGAGAAAAGGAGACAATTACCTACGAAGGAGTACCCATAAGACTGTCAGCTGATTTTTCAAAAGAAACCTTGCAGGCAAGAAGGGACTGGAAAGAAGTATTCAAAGTCATGAAAGGCAAGGACCTACAGCCAAGATTACTCTATCCAGCAAAGCTTTCATTTAGAATGGAAGGGCAGCTAAAGTGCTTCCCAGATAAGGTCAAGTTCAAGGAATTCATCATCACCAAGCCCTTATTATATGAAATGTTAAAGGAACTTATCTAAGAAAAGGAAGAAGATAAAAAATATGAACAGTAAAATGATAACAAACTTGACAACTATCAACAACTGAATCTAAAAAAAACCCAAAACAAAAACAAACTAAGCAAACAACTAGAACAGGAACAGAATCACAGAAATAAATATCACATTGAGGGTTATTAGTGGGGAGGGGGAGGAGGGAGGATGGAGGAAAAGGTAAAGGGAATAAGAAGCATAAATGGTAGGTACAAAATAGACAGGGGGAAGTTAAGAATAATATAGGAAATGTAGAAGCCAAAGAACTTATATGTATGACCCAATGATATGAACTAAGGGGTGGTGGAATGCTGGAGGGATGGGAGTTCAGGGTGCAAGGGGATAAAGGGAGAAAAAATGGGACAAATGTAACAGCATAATCAATAAAATATACTTTAAAAAAGACTATTAGACATCCAGCTCTACAAAATGCCCCACCCATTAGATAATGTGGCACTTCAATAATAATCAATGTATTACTCTCACTTCAACAGACATTAATTGAACCCCTACTCCTTTTTGTACTGTACATTCTAACAGAAAGTCAGTGTTTATATGACTCAGCAATATGAACAACCATAGAGTTGGCAAATATTTACTTAGGACAGGATTGGTTTGCCTCTGATGTTTGTGTGGAAAAAGTGTCCTTGGTGAAGCTCCCCTTAGCCAAAACATGAAGGTCAGGAAGAATAAATGCCTCCAAATATAGACTTCTTTTTCCCCAAATAGGAGTTTCTTGATTCATGTCTATGGCCACTCTCCTCCAAAGCTGTGTGTAAATCAAAGCTGCTATGGAATCATGTTTAAATCTTAGATTTGAGATACACACTCATGAGAGTTTCTTCATTTTTATCTAATCCCTTTTTTAACTTAACTTTAATAAACACCACAGTATAACACATGTGGGTTAAAGCCTTGGACATGCAAAGGTGTGTGTGTGTGTGAGAGAGAGAGATATTTGTTATATGTATATGTATGCTCACGGTTAATTTTTTAAAATATATTTTATTATGCTTTTACAGTTGCCCCATTTACCCCCTTCATTCCCCTCTGCCCCACAGCCCCCCATTCCCCACCCTTTAGTTTTTGTCCATGGGTCATACACATAAGTTCTTTGGCTTCTACATTTCCTATACTATTCTTAACCTCCCCCTGTCTGTTTTCTACCTACCACTTACGCTACTTATTTTCTGTACTTTTTCCTCCTCTCTCCCTTTCCCATCATTTTGATATCCCTCCATACCTTATATAAATCCCTTTAACATTTCATATAATAAAGGCTGGGTGATGATGAACCCCTTGAACTTGACCTTATCTGAGAAGCACTTTATCTGCCCTCCCATTCTAAATGAAAGTTTTGATGGATAGAGTATTCTTGGATACTCTATCATAACTTGGTATACTTGTTTCCAGCCCCTTCTTGGCTGAAAGGTCTCTTTTGAGAAATCAGCTGACAGTCTTATGGGCATTCCTTTGTAGGTAACTGTCCTCTTTTCTCTTACTGCTTCTAAGAATCTCTCCTTATTTTTAATCTTGGATAATGTAATTATGATGTGCCTTGGTGTGTTCCTCTTTGGGTCTAACTTCTTTGGGACTCTCTGAGCTTCCTGGACTTCCTGGAAGTCTATTTCCTTCACCAGCTTGGGAAAGTTCTCCTTCATTATTTGTTCAAATAAGTTTTCAATTCCTCGGTCTTCCTCTTCTCCTTCTGGCAACCCCTATGACTCAGATGTTGAGACGTTTAAAGATGTCCTGGAGGTTCCTAAGCCTCTCCTCAGTTTTTTGAATTCTTGTTTCTTCATTCTTTTCTGGTTGAATGTTTTTTTATTCCTTCTGGTCCAGTCCGTTGATTTGAGTCCCAGTTTCCTTTTCACCCCTATTTCCCCTCATTTCCTTTAGTGTATCCTTCATTTGTTCATCTAATTGCGACCAAATTTCAACCAATCCTGTGAGCTTTCTGATTACCAGTGTTTTGAACTGTGCATCTGATAGGTTGGCTATCTCTTTGTCATTTAGTCATATTTTTTCTGGAGCTTTGATCTGTTCTTTCATTTGGGCCATTTTTTCCCCCTCTGCATGCCTGTTACTTTAAGGGGCAGAACCTTAGGTGTTCACCAGGATGGGGTACTCCACGTGGTTGTGTTCTGATGCTGCCTGTGGGGACAGGGCCTGAGTGAACAATGGTGCTTGCTCTGCTCTCTGCAGTTCCTCTGGCTACCTACAAGCAAGTTGGGTCCTTCTGTGCTGGCTCCAGGGTGGGTGGGAGGGCTTGTGTAATTCCAAATCCCTGTAGGTCTCTCCAAAGAACTCTCCTGTGAGGCTGGGAGTTCCTCTTGCTGCCATATCCACCCCCACAGGTGTTTTCAATTGGTGGTTTGAGGCTTTATTTCCCTGTGATGGTGGGTTGCTCGGTCTACTCCACTCCCCAGCTTTTTCTCCCGGTTTATCTGTGCAATAATGAGGGACCAACCAGTCCACCAGTTTCGGCCCCACTGGGTCCGGGTGGGCCAGCCGCGGGTTTCACCAAGTGCACTGGCTGCATTTTGGCCAAGCACACCAGCCGCAGGCCTCTTCGGGCAGCTGGAGCATTGCCAGTACTGCTCCACAAACTGCCCTCTCACCCCGTGCTCTCCGCTCGGCTCTGCCCCGCTTACTGGTCTGGTTGAATGCGTCTTCTTTAACTCCTTGGTTGTAGGACTTCCACTCAGTTCGATTTTCTGTCAGTTCTGGCTGTTTTTGTTTTTTAAATTGTCGTTTTTCCTCTTGTGGTTGTGTAAGGAGGCACAGTGTGTCTTCCTACGCCTCCATCTTGGCCGGAAGTCCATTATTTTGTTTTTTATCAGCTCTCATTTACTAAGCTCTCACAAAGTGCCAAGCACTTGGCCAAACCCCCATTTTATTTATTTTTTAGTTATTGTATTGTTGTTCAAGTAAAGTTGTCTGCATTTACCCCCTACCACTCCTCACTACCCCAGCCATCCCCACCTCCCTCCCCTGCTTCCAACCCCTCCTTGGTTTTGCCCATGCATCCTTTACAGTTGAAAACCCTTCCCCCTCCCCCCCCATTATCATCTCCACCTCCCCTCTGGTTACTGTCAGATTGTTCTTAATTTCAATGTCTCTGGTTATATTTTGCTTGCTTTTTTCTTTTGTTCATTAGGTTCCACTTCTAGGTGAAAGCATACAGAATTCGTCCCTCACCACCTGGTTTATTTCACTTAGCATAATGCTCTCCAGTTTCATCCATGCTGTTGCAAAGGGTAGGAGCTCCTTCTATCTTTCTGCTTCATAGTATTGCATTGTTAAATGTACCTTAGTTTTTTTGATACATTCATTTACTGATTGACACTTAAGTTGCTTCCAACACTTGGCTATTGTAAATTGTGCTGCTATGAACATTGGTGTGCATATGTTCTTTTGGATTGGTGTTTCAGGGTTCTTAGGATATAATCCCAGCAGTGGAATTGCTGGGTCAAAAAGCAGTTCCATTTTTAGTGTTCTGAGGAAATTCTCCACTATTTTCCACAGTCATCAAATTAAAAATCTTCTACATGGCTAAAGAAAACAGCATTAAAATGAAAAGAGAACCAACTATGTGGGAGAACATATTTTCCAATGATACCTTGGACAAGGGTTTGATCTCCAAAATATATAAAGAACTCACATGACTCCACTCTAGAAAGATAAGCAACCCAATTAAAAAATGGGCAAAAGACTTGAACAGATACTTCTCCAAGGAGGACATACAGAGGTCCCAGAAATATATGAAAAGATGCTCAGCATCAGTAGCCATCAGAGAGATGCAAATTAAAACCACAGTGACATACAACTTCACACTGGTGAGAATGGCCATCATTAACAAATCATCAAACAACAAGTGTTGGAGAGGATGTGGAGAAAAGGGAGCCCTGGTGAACTGTTCCTGGGAATGCAGACTGGCTCAAACCCTTATTACACAAAATCTCAAGTACATTCACAAATCATGAGGTAACACAAGACCTTTATCTTACAGGTGAGGTAATGGTCTAGAAAACCTAAGACCTTGCCCCACACCTTATGTCAGAGCCCAGGTCTGCCCTAGGTCTCTTTGATACAAGAGCCTAGGCCTTAACCACTTTGTTACACTACATGTGTAGTCATATAATTGTTGAACTATTAAACTTTAAATAATCAGAAACTGGCCCTGGCTGGTGAGGCACAATGGATTGAATGCCGGGATTGAACTAATAATTTATTAGTTATTAGTTTCAGTGGATTGAAACTAATAATTTATTGTTATTAATTTCTTCTTGACATGAATATTTCTCTTATGTCTTCTAGACAGTCATCCTTTGTGAATTTTGGCTTTATGCAAATATCCTCAGCAAATCTATCATCTGTCTACTAACTTTGTCTAAAGTTACGTAGTATAGTCAAACTTTTTGCCATATATTTTGCATACTTTAGAGACTTGTTTAAGACTTTTATCACTTCAAAGTCAAAAAGCAATCTATATTTTCTTCTTTCATTTAATTTCTGATTTCAGTCCATTTTGATCCTAGGATGGGAATTTTCAGACTTTTGTGAACTAGTTGGTCATAGTCTCTTGTTCATTTGCTCCATGCAATTGTACTGAGGTCCCTGGAGCAGATCCAGGATACAGAAAAAGGTGGATAGAGAGTTTACCAGTGAGTGGGGGAAAGGAAGGGCTAAATGATATCATGATTACACTAAATGAATTAAGAGAGCTGAATAGATGCAGGGCAGGCAGCAGAGCGAATTGGTAGAGAAGGTTTAGTTGGGGAGGTAGGACCTGAGCTATGCCCTGAGGAAGGGGGAGATGCAGAAGCAAACAGGAGGGGTGAGTGCTCCTGGAGAAGGAAGCTGTAACAAGGCCAGCAGAGTGTAGAGGGGTGGTGGGAGAGCAGGATGGAACAGTGAGGAGACTGGGAGACTCCTCTGAAGGATGTAGAAGACAAGAGTTAGTGAAGTCATGGAGGGTTGTGAAAGCCAAGCAGAGGTGCAGGGAACATACAATAGATATTCATCATCAGTGTGGGAGGGAGTGGGGGAAAAATTGGGGGTGGTAACATTTTGACATCAGTGTATGGCAGATGGTTTAAGGAGAGCAGGCAAGCTGGAGAAAAGGGAGTGGGAGTTCAGGGAGATAAGAAGGATCATCTGGTCTTCCTCAGCAGGATGAGGACCTTCCTAGATCAGGTGGCAGAGATTAAAGTGCAAGGTCTCATGGCATTGTGAGGAAGGAAATCAAGGCCAGGGTTTGGTATATGGAAAATGAAGTGCAGCGTGGGTTCCCATGTTTCAGGCCTAGAGTTCTAAAGAAGGAGAACCTTTTGTAGTGTGCTGCAGGGAGTTTGAGAGATGTTCCAGGAATGCAAAGTCTTAATAAATATAACACAGTAAGTGACACTTAGCTAGAGCATGACAAATGTTTAATGAATGAATACGTGAACACGAGGACTGGAGCAGTTATCGAACGCTCCTAAGGAAACATTCTCCAGACAGCTGAAGTAAAAACTGATGGATGGAGATTGATATTTTCTCACCTCACAACCTACTCCAGCAACCTCTGGGAAAAGCAAAAAAAAAAAAAAAAAAAAAAAAAAAGGAAAGGTGACACTGAAGGAACAATCAGAGAGATAGGAAAGCAAAGAAAATTGATATCTTGGAATCTCAGAATTTAGAGAATATTGGAGGCATCATCAAAGGCCACAAAATCACTTTGTGTCACTGGTAGGATTTGGGAGAGCAGAGCACTAGGACACAGAGTTGAATGATATCTGTTGATGGGGGGAGGGTAGAAGGGCATCAGCCACGTGGCATTAGAATGCATCAGGAATGCTTGTCCGGAGCTAACGGGGGAGGGAATAAGCCCATCACTCTGACCCAGCATAGAAAAGACAGGCTGCGTGCTGGACCTGAGATCATAGGAGACTGGGTATTACTGGATTTTTGGAAACCAAGAGAAAGTTTAGATATCCTTTGAAAGAACTTCAAGATCTTCCTCTCAATTTTCACAGACTTAAGGGTAGTTTCTCAGTTACTTTTTAAACTGAAAAAGCCAACATGTGCTGCCATAAGCAATTTTAGGCAAGAGAGCTAATGAGTCACAAACTATTTAGATGAACTATTCAGCTTATTTCAACGTTATTTATTTGGCTTTTATGAACAATTTATCTCATCACTGCTGTGTGCTAAGGAGTGCTACCCGTGAACAGCCAGCATTCACCCAGCCTGGTGCTGCGTGATGGGATAATCGTCAAGTTGGTCTGAGACAGGCAGGGTCAAGGACGACCAGAACCACCTGGCTCTCGAGTCTCTAAGTTTGCTAAGATAGCTTTGGTCTCATCTTCTCCATGCAGCTGCCAAATGTCCAATTCAACAGATCTGAGTCCTGGGAAGAGGCTACATCATGCTGGGAAGACAGGAGCTGCACCACCACACACGGAAACTGTGATCGCTCATCTCCACGGTCTGTCACAGAATGTTTGTGAGGTTTTTGGTTGGCTCCTTTGAAAACAGTGGTGGAGTCCTAGCAAGGAAAATCAGTCCATTTCTAGGGCTTTGAGGTGTTTGGCCATGCAATTTGTGTGGAATAAAGCCCTGAGCTTCAGTCATTTTTAAACTAATTGATTTATTCTATCTTCTGCAGTTTCCCAAAGGCTTTATGTTTAACCCTACTTAGGCCATGGCTGATCTGAGAGACACAAAATCTTTTCTTAAATATTACATATATCATGTGCATAGGTTCAATTCAATAATCCAATAGATGTTGAAGAACTTCAGTGAATGCTACTTGAGTTCAATGATGACAATGATATTGAGTTGAATGGGAAAGTGAAAGTGATTTAGAAGATGAAGATTATGTGGAAGTTCATTTAGAAGATTCAGATACTGACAAAATATTTCTGGGGAAGAAAGAGAAGATGAATTATACATGAATGAAGAGTATTTTTTTTTGAAGAATAAAGAACCAAATGGAGGGAAAATCCAATAAGAAGACAAATTAGAAAACAGCTACAGAATAGTTTGTAACTTCTGTTAGTTTGGCCAAATGCAAAAAAAAAAAAAAATGCCAAGACAGAACTGGAAACTTGAAACTGCTTTATTACAAACAAAATTTTATGTCTAATCTTACTATATGCAAATAATTACATTGATTCTATCTAGTGCTGGTTTTCAAAAGAAAGAGATGCTAAACAAATAGACAAAACCAATTAAAAGTATTTTTTATGCCTCATATCTAGCTAGTTTACATCGCAGGAATCGGCTAAATTTTCAGGATTTATGGACTACACATTGTGGCAGTGATTTCCACACGCGTGTTAACACGCATGTTCCTGAATTTACGTGTTTTGAGCGCAGCTCCATGCGATTCCCGTGTGGGCAAGTGTGGATCATGTCTGTGGAATGGGAATTCTCTAATAGGAATTTGGCAAAGATGTATCTTAAAAAATTCTGGCTTGCTGTGCCCTGCATATTACTTTAACCTGGTCCTATCTGCCACCGGACCTGAATTTACATCCTAATGGCCTGCTAATAAGTAATCTTACCCCTGTTCTGCTTAATACCATGAATAATCAATCCAATGTAAATATGTCCTAAAGTCTCTAATAAATACCCCGGCTAAGGGACCCACGAGGTCTTTTTCCCAAGATGGAGGTGATGGGAAAGACCCATGGCTGCCAGATTCTCATCTCCAAGCGTGTCTCTGGGTAAGATTGATTCATGGGATCGGGGCGGTCCCCCCACGGATTTTGCGGGTCGAAATCCGTGACAACACATGGTAGTGGGATCAAACTTTTTAGACTTATGATATCTACAGAGATTTAGATTTATTCATAATTGTATCAGGTTTGATGACAAACTTACCTAGTTAGAATGTCTGAAAGTGAACAAATTAGTGGCTGTGGCGTTTTCTCAGCATTTGTAAAATATTTTGAATTATGTTACTCTATGGGACAGAATGCAAAAATAGACAAAATGTTACCTGGAGTTAGAAGCAAATGTGAGTTTAGACAATATATTCCCTCCAAGCCCAGTAAATATGGTATAAAAATTGTTGCTATGGCCAAGTGAAAAGTATTTCATGAAGAAAATCTTGAAATATATGCCTACAAGCAGCCCACAGGTCCTTACTTGACGAGTAATAAACCAGCAGATGTACTCAAGAGACTTGCAGAACCTGTTTACTCGTCAGGATGTAATATTACAGCAGTTACCTGGTGCACTGATATACTGATCTCTGACTTGAAAAACAGCTTTCACATGTATATACTGTTCATAAGAATAAGCCCACCTGGATTTGTGTCTTCTAAAAACAGGCCCCTGAAATCCAACTATTTTGCTTTGGTGCAGCTTGAACACTTGTATCTCATATACCCCTAAAATGGAAAGAACATAATTTTAGTTTCAAGTATGCTCTTCAATGGCACCATACATTTAGATTCACAAAAACCTGGCATAAAAGAATATTACAACCAAACGAAGTCAGTAGTTGACATGTGGAGCAAATGATAGGTACATACAACATGGCCAGGAACACCAGAAGATGGCCTGTGGATATATTCCGCATAATTTTGAATGTTGCAGGAATAAATGCTCAGAATGATGATATGCTAAACAGCAATGTGAAAATAAGGCACAAAATATTTATTAGAAATCTTATAAAGCAGTAAGTGTTAGAACAAATAAAAAGGCATTCAGAAATCTTTACAAGTGTACATAAGCCTTTACACCTGAAACTTCATCAGTTTCTAAAACAAATTAGAAGAAATTCTCACAATGACATAGATATGGCTCCCTTGAAGAGCAGAAAAAGGAAGAGATGTATTAGGTGCCACACATCCAAAATGAGTTGCTTATCAAAATATTGTTGTGAGTGTTGTGAAAAGTATTTATGCCTTGAGCATAGCGATACTGTTTGTCATCACTCTTACAAATGTTTTGCAAAGCCAACCAGTTAAGATGCTGATTAATTAATGTTAAAGACGTTTTTGGATTGTATTTTTTAGGAATATCCATATTTCTATTATTTGAAAGGAAAATTTTTTATTCTTTATGTTTTTATATTTCTCTTTAGTAATTTCTAGATTGTAATGGAAAATAAATTTTAAAACATGTATTTCATTATATAAATATAATAAATGCAAATTTGCAGCATTTTTCAATTTTTTCACATTTCAGCACATTCTAGTAATGAATGTATCTCTTGGGTACATGCAAGCCATCTATGCTGCAATTTTTTTGACGGCGACCTCTGCAGGGTTCATAGACCATCACAGTGAACCACGGGGTCATGATGGAATTTTCTAATAGCCTGATTATAGGCTTCTTATGTGATATAAGAGGGCTTCAAATTCTATCCCTGTTTAACACAGAGTTGGTGTGGTGTTCTGCTCACTCTCAAGCTGTCGCAGCTTTGTCAGAAAGAGCAGTCCTTGGTGGAAACAATGTGACAGCACAGTGCCTGCAGCTTTTCCCATCACAGGGCCCTAGATATGCTGAGATATTGTTAAATATTCAAATTGCCAGAGAATTTTGCTGAGGAAGTATATACATTGCTAAGATTTAAATGTGTGTCTATACGTGGTATTAGTAGGAATGCAAGAAAAGTGTATGTTCAATAAAATGATGCACACTGGCCCACAGTGTCCATGGTGTTGTGGATGAGACAGGACAAATTTACACGACTACCGAGTCCTGTGGAGAAAAAGGGATGGCACAGCCACTCTCTCAAGGGGAGAGCACCCTGACCCTGGCCTTGACAGGCTTTCATTGGCTTTCTAATAGCATGCATCAAAGAAGATTTTCATTCATTATACTTAGGTTTGCTTTAGGTAATTACTTTTTACAGATAGCAATGGAGAGGATGTTACTGATTACTTCTTACAGATTAACAGGGGAAAATGTTGCAAATGCAAGGGACCAATAAGAGTAATTGGTCTGGTTACACTTCAATCCTTGGGAGAATTAGCACAGACTTCAGGAAGTTACTTTAAAGATATGAGTAAGCATTTGCTGCCTCAACTCAGGGTGAGGGAGTTTTAGCAAGAGCAAGTCACAAAGCAACTTAGGTATAATGCAGGCCTGATTTCTCACGAGAGAACCAATCTGTGGGTTTGGCATCCTGCATGCCACCATGCACCTATGGGCTTTCCAATAGGGCTGAGCTACATTTGCCATTGCCAGGCAGAGAGGTTCCCTATAATAAAACCCACAGGCTTTATTTTTATAATTCATTGAAGGTCCTTTAAACTGTTTGGAGTTCTGAGTACCAGTGGGTTTGTAAGAAAAATCTTGAAATACAAAGGAGAAGCTTGGATAGGACTTCCTGGGTGGAGGCACTTTGGAATAAGGCATAGATACAAATGCCAATATATGTGCCACAGTGGTTTTGTCACCAATCAAAAATGGGGATTCAGCTGCCTGCTGCCACAATGCACAAACTCTATAGGCAGAGGCTGGTGAGAAAGAAAAGAGTTGTTCATTCAAATCCTGAATGATCTAGGAGATTGGGAGACTCCCCACCTCAAAGCTCATCTCTGAAAAGCCCAGACAAAACCCAGCCTTCCTCAGCAAGACCAAAACAGAAGACAGTGCTCAGAGTTCCTATTCCATTTCAGAGTATCCTTCTTAGAATCCAGAGTTGGCTTTTATTTATTTATTTTTTCAGTAACCAGAAAATCTTTAATAAGCTTTGACTTATAAAACTGATTTTAATTTGACACTTGAAGTTATTGAAATCCCACTGAATTTATTTATTTTTATTGTTGTTCAAGTACAGTTGTCTCCATTTTCACCCTATCTCAGCCTCCCACCTATCCCTTCCTCCCACCCTCTAACCTACGCTCTTTGGCTTTTTCCATATGTCCTTTATACAAGTTCCTTGATTGACCTACCCTTATTTTCCCCCATTATCCCTCTCCCTCCACCCCTCTGGTTACTGTCAGTTTGTTCTTTAATTTAATGTTTCTGGTTGTATTTTGCTTGCCTGTTTGTTTTGTTGATTCCACTTATAGGTGAGATCATATGGTATTTGTCTTTCATGCCTGGCTTATTTCACTTAGGATAATGCTCTCCAGTTCCATCCATAGTGTTGCAAAGGGTAGGAGCTTCTTCTTTCTTTCTGTTGTGTAGAATTCCATTGTGTAAATATACCATAGTTTTTATATTCACTCATTCACTTGTGGGCATTTAGGTTCCTTCCAGCACTTGGCTATTGTAAATTGTGCTGCTATGAACATTGGGGTGTGTAGGTTCTTTTGAATTGGTGTTTCAGAATTCATAGGATATAAGCCCTCACTGGTGTGGCTCAGTGGATTGAGTACATGCCTGCGAACTGAGGTGGCTTTTAAATGGTCATCCAGGTAGCTTAGGTTGTTCCCAGCTGCTGTTTGTCTTCTGGCTCTCTCCTGGAGGATGTATGTACAACCAGTGCAGCCATGGCCATGCAGCTGCTTTGGCCACAGAGAGCTGTGCCCCTGAGCCAGACAGCATGCAAGCACACCACCAAATGTTTTATGAGATGAGAGACAGAGAGGAGGAGAGACAGAGAGAGAGGGTGGGGGCTGGAGAGAGAAAGAGGCTCTCTCCCACAGGCCAGGAGCCACAGCACTCCTTTGGCTCTGTGGCCCATGGAGAGGACAGATAAATGAACTCTCTGACTGTAGATCCAGAGTAGTGAGTGATGAGCAAGACAGCATTTCTTTGTTCCCCTGGGACTATATGTGATTTGAGTGTGGATGGGCCATGTGCTTTCTCAGAAAGACCAATTAACTTGCCAAACTTTTGGATGCCTTGGATGGGTCCATCTTTCAACCAATCCCTTCTTTCCCCAGGCTAGACTGACAGGCCTCTTTGGTCCAGCACCTCCCCCTTGCTGCCATTCTGACTTCTATGGTGCATGTGTCTGCCTTCTTCTGGTCCGTCTCCAATCTGGTATTGGAAGGCCATAGAAGGGCTTTTTCCTCCTTCTGATTACCTTGCTAGCCTTGTGCATGCTCAGTGGAAGAACTTCCCCCTGCCATCCTTATGGCTGATGAGGAAGACTCTATTGGCACTACACCAACTTCATACCTTCCATACCCTAGTGCATTCATACGGCAAGTCTCCTCATACTCAGTACTCACCAGCAGAAGGGGATTGAACCAAAGTCCTAAGTAAAGGGACCATGGAAACCCTGCAAAGCCTCACAAGCTGCACCAGGGAGCACCCTCAATAGGAGGGGTGGAGTATCTGCAGCCAGGAGCAGGACCTCTGCACTGGGGATAGAGCATCTACAAGGCACCTGCTTGCTTACCCAGGCAATATGGCCTCATAGTACAGTGGAACTGAAGCCTGGTGTGACAAAAATCAACTGCCTCACAGAGGCCCTGGGTAGATCATGAGTGCATTCTTTGCTGCATGACATACCCTCAGACCTCAAACTACTGACTGAAGTGCTTGAGGAGAATGGCTAGGTATACAAGCAGCTCTCAGGTCCCATTCCCATGGCCTAGCTCTATCTCCCCTGCTGCCCCTCTTGTTCCCTGCCCTCAACCCACACCCAGTGGTCCAGACAGGCTGTCAGTATCAGTATTGTGGCATGAAAACTTGAATTAGACTAACTGAAAAAGGACAGTGGAAAGACCTCTCAAACTAATAAGCACAGAAAGTCCTTGAAACTAACTACTCACAGGTCCCTTAGAAAACACACTGAAATGGAAAACATGTTCCTTCCTATCTATAGGCATTTCTGGAGAATGCCGCTATCCTGTCCCTCTAAATATTCACTGTTTTGGGAAATTTAGGATCTTGAAAATTCCTGAAATAAATAATCTGATCACTTTTATTTGGTCACTGGGACAAAGTAGCTAATTAAAAGCATGTCATTTTGGAAGAAGTTGTTAAATTCCTCCAGGACTGTTACGTGTGTGGGCTGCACTTATCAAAGGAGCTACGTCCTGCCCAGCTGTACGCTTTGGGAGCCACGACAGGAAGGATGTGAGAGGAGTTATGGAGGAGCTGCTCCAGGATAAGTGACAGTGACCTTGTAGAACATCAGGTGCATTTATTTAAGAACTACTTTTTCACTCTTAGTTTTCAATCTCTCTTCTGTACTCTCCATGACAAATAGGAATTCTACTATAAAACTTACAGTGCTGCACATTATTTGCTGAACTATGAGTTATGCAGCTAGACTTGCATTCATGATGATCCAGCTTCACTGTAAATTGGCCCTTGGAAAAATCTTGTGTCGATAATTGGTTTTTCCCTATTAACACTTGAACTTCAAACCAGCAATCCACCAGGACAGTTGAAACTGTGACTCAAATATACACCAAAATTAAAAGTCTACTAATGTGCATTCTTGATCAGCTTCTGTTGTGTATAGAATTAATTGGCAGGAAAGAGTCTAAAGTGTGTTTCTTCCGCACCAGAAACTGTACAGAACGACAGTGCACTTACGCAAGGCTTACGGGCTTAAATGCAGAAAGCACGTTGTGTTGTCACAATTCTAAGTGATTCATGATCTCGTATCCATCCAGAAAACCACACTACAGAGTGACCACCCACTGGTTTCCATAGCTCCACAGCAGACGGACTCTAGATACACGCAGACAGTGTGAATAGACAGTGAACACCCCCATGTGCACACAGACATCCATATTGCCACAGGTAACAAAGCAGCCAGCATGCTATTTGATAGGCTATTTCCCCAAGAGATTATACATAAATTCTTCCATACATTTATGTTCCAAGTAATTGGATGTCATTCTCAACTAAATTGATATAGCTCCAGAAGAGAATACATTTCTAAGAAGTATTGATGGTGTCC
The DNA here is from genome assembly GCA_004026765.1 of Micronycteris hirsuta. Classification (NCBI taxonomy): domain Eukaryota; kingdom Metazoa; phylum Chordata; class Mammalia; order Chiroptera; family Phyllostomidae; genus Micronycteris; species Micronycteris hirsuta. The sequence continues at coordinate 15,184 of PVJI01029228.1, forward strand.
TCAAAGGTAATTTTTTAATCTCTCCATACAAATGGAGTGTTAATAACGAGTTCCTAGTTTGTCCCTGGAGCTCTATATACCTATCCACTTGATTATATCACATTTTGCTGTTGCAAAACATACATGTTTTCATCTTTCCTTTGTAAAATGGTTTAAATGGGCATCATTGGCTGGATCTGATTTAGACCTGACAGTGTGGCTGCCGTGATGCCGGCCACCAGCAGATGGAGCCCAAGTGAGCAATCTGTCTCTGCTCTAGCTGTCAATGACCTGGCATGAGCAAAAAATGGGGCAGAAATTTACCTGATCTGTGTCTCTCTGTCTCTGTCTCTCTCTGTCTCTCTCTCTCTCTCTC
>PVJI01029229.1:0-15540 GCA_004026765.1 Micronycteris hirsuta
ATCTCTGTGATTATTTTCTTAACTACCAATTTGTACTTAATCCCTTTACCTTCCCACCCATCCCCAGCCACCTCCCATCTGTCAGCTATCAGTCTGATCTCTGTATCTGTAAATCTGTTTCTATTTTGTTTGTTAGTTTATTGTGCTCTTTAGATTCCACATGTAAGTGAAATCACATGGTATTTGTCTTTGTCTGACTTCTGTCACTTAGCATAATACCCTCTTGGTCCATCCACGCTGTCAAAAATTGGTAAGATTGCATTCCTTGTTATGGCCAAGTAATATTCCATTGTATATAGGTACTGCAGCCTTTTATCCACTTGTGTCCCGATGGGCACATGGGCTGCTTCCGTGTCTTGGTTATTGTAAATAATGCTGCAGGGAACACAGGGGTCAATGAGCATTACTGTCGCTATAGCACCTGACACCAGGTGAGCCCTCAACGACTGCATCCACGTGGTCACCATTCCACAATACCGCCATCAGCTGACGTCCCTCCCACCACCCCCAGGTCAGGGGCGCTCCTTTCTGTCTACTCTCTCTGCAGGCCATGTCACAGATGTCCGCAGCCTCAGGTGCGCCCTCTTGTCTGTGACACACCTGGGAGATCCGGATCTCCAGGCCTCAAGGTTCAAATGCTTGCTAGATGCCTCGGTGGGGTCTGCACATCACTATGAATGTCACCGACGACACAGGTGGCAGTGGGATGCTGGCCGTGCGTGCTCTGTGCGGGCCAAGCACTGCACATGGATGACTTCATCCTCTTAACTCGTTTTACAGAGGAAACAAAACAAAACAAAACAAAACAACCATAAAACCCGCAGAGCGACCAGGACTTAAACCCAGGCCATCTCACTCCACAACTGGGGTTAGGAGCTTTTGCTAAAAAGCATGGTCCACACCTGCGCACCTGCAACAATTTTAAAGTGACGTGAGAAAAAGTGGTTCTCAACTGGGTCCAGTTTTGCCCCCCAGGGACATTCTGCAATGTCTGGAGACCTTTTGGTTGTCACAACTGGGGGTTTGCTCCTGGCATCCGGTGGGTGGAGGCCAGAGATGCTGTTAATCACCCCACCGAGCGTAGGAAACCCCCACAACAGAGAATGATCCAGTTCAGTATGTTGTCAGGGCCAAGGTCGAGAACCCCTGAGTTAGAAAAATAGCTATGAAACAAGATTGAGAAGCTCGCAAAGGGTTTTGGCTTTTAGGTGCTAACTCTCCCACTCGCCAGCTGTGCAGGTCCCTGCGTCCCCCCCCAACCACCCTCAAACCTACCACCCCCTCCTCCCCAGCCCAGCAAAGCTGCAGACTCTACCCACCACCCACACTGCCTTCCCACCTTCCCAGCACAAATCACAAACAGGAACTCATTATCTTCCCCCTCAAAACCTTCCCCTCCCTTGCTCTTTATCAGGGTTAAAAACACCCCCCTCCTCCTCCCCCTCCTCACAGGTGAGCACCATTGTCCCCACCTTGCAGTGGGGGGGGTTCTCACCCCCCACTCCCTACCCCGCCACCCCACCATTAGTCACCAAGCGGTATCTGTTCTGGCTCCTAGGTCTCTCCTGCTCATCCTCTCCTTCCTACTTCCCTAACCTACTTTGGGCCAAAATAGCTTCTTATGCTATTTCTTTACCAGTGATGAGGCTGAAGTCACTTTTTACTCATCTACATTTGAATGAATTCATTTCACTCAGAGCATAAATTTCATGAGGAATTAAACTAGAGGGCCCGGAAGAGCCCACCTAACGCCTAGTCTGTAAATCCAGGGTAAGATCCTGATGGAACTTGGGAGTTCTGTACCTTTTCCCTCTGATGCCTTACTCCCCTTGACGAGGTGGCCCTCCTGGGGTCCAGTGCTTGCCCCCTCCCACCCCACTCTAGATCCCATCCCCTTTCACCCTCAGGACCTGTTCCTTCAGTGACCCCGCCCTTCCTCCTCAACCTCTTCCCCTCCCTGGGGCCCTCCCATCAACCACAGTGCCCACTCTCCCATCCTCTTTAAAGAATCCTGCGCACTTACCTCCCACTAGCTAGATGGCCATGTTTCTGTAGAGAAGTGTCTACACTTGCTATCTCCCACTCAGTCCTCAACCCACTGCAATCTGGCTTCCAATCCCTCCACCCCATCGAGGCAGCTCTGCCAAAAGTTACCAGCCTTCTAATTGCTGGATAAAGTGACACTTGCTTTCCAGCCCTGATTGATTGAATTTTCTGGGACAACCGAGCATGTTGGCCATTCCTTCCTTTTAGAAGCAATTTCATCCCTTGACCCCTGATTTTCCTTGACTTCCTCCCTGACCACTCCCTCTGTCTTGTTTGAGGGCACCTCTTCCTCTGCCACCTACAGACAGGATCCCTCAGTCTTCAAATCCCAGTATCTTCTCGCTCTACACCTTCCCCATGGGTGAGCTCACCTGCAGCCTGCACCCACAGCTTTGAACGCCAGGAAAGGAGGCCCAGGTGGTGGTTAAGAGGCTGGACTCCAAAGCACCTCCACACACTAAGCCGGTTACTCAACACTCCTGTGCCTCGGTTTCCTCAACCATAAAATAGTGCAGAGTTTTTAGTCTCATCGCTTTCCATGCCTGAACACGCACCGTCCCCGCAGACCGTGCTGAACCTCGTAGAGTTACCCAAATAAATTACGTGCTTGTACTCAGTCTCTCAGTCTCTGCTCAGGCCCACCGTGGGGGCCTGGTCAATGTCTGTGAATAAATGAATGAATGCTGCCCTGGACTGGGTTTCCCCAGAAACAAATCTTGAGACAAGGAAGTGGGTGCAGCTGGGTTATTTGGGAAGCAATAGATCCCAGGAAGAACAAATGAGGGAGTGAGAAAGTGAGGCAGGGAAGAGACATGAAACATGAAGTGTAAGTTAAGGAGAGTTACTTGTGGGAAGCCATCCGAGGGACTGTGTTGAAAGTCCTGCAGGTCTGTCCCCGCTTAGGGATGGGAGGCTGGGACACGCATCCACTGATTGGGGGCTACCCCAAGGCTATTGGGCACATGCGGTCTGGCCAAGATCCCACAGCTCTGGAGAAAGGCCTCAGGCAGAGAGAAAGGAGGTGTGTGCTTTGGGTAGGCAGTTCCTTGGACCAATGGCACAAATTGCAGCAGCAGGTGAGCTCAGAGGTGGGCGCAGGGACACAGGGCCGAGCATCAGCAGCACTGGTGATTTCTGCTCGGGCCGGCAGGCCTGTGCCTCCTCATCTGGCTGGAGAAAGCTCACCTCTTCCCTGAAACTTGGTCTCCAGGTCCTCATTTTTTGGGGAAGTGGTTTGTAACCTTCTGCTACAGATTAAATGTTTGTGTCCCCGCCCCCCAAATTTATAGGTTGAGATCCTGACCCTCAAAGTGGCAGAATTAGGAGGTGGAGCCCTCAGGAATGGGGTTAGTGCCCTACTAAAACAGACCCCAGGGAGCAACCTTGCCTTTGGCCCTTGCACCATGTGAGGATACAGTGAAAAGATGGCTGTCCGTGAACTGGGAAGGAGGTCCTCACCAGATGCCAAATCTGTCCACACCTATGTCAGACTTCCCAGCTTCCAGAACCATGAGAAATAAATGTGTGTTGTTTAGAAGTCACTGCATCTATGGTATTATTATAGCAGCCTGCACAGACTAAGACTCTCCCCCCGCCCCCAGCTGATATAGGAACGTGCCCCACCCCCATGCTCCGTACAGCTCCACGACACCCTGGACAGACCTCTTTTGGAGTTATTGTCTCTCTGCTTTCTAAACAGAACTTTCTTGTATGTCTTTCTTAGAGAGCAACACATTTATCTTTGCCAATCTAGTGCCCGAGAAGGTTTCTGAGCCCATCATAGGCCCTTAACTTATGCCTCTTCGTGAGTTCAAATCCACCTTGCCCAGGGCCCCGCTCAGAGTAAGTGCTCAATAAATTCAGGCTCCTTTCCTTTCTCTGCAACTCAAAGGGTGTGCCATCTGATGTAAGGAGCCGCTCACCGAGCAAACATATAATGCGATAAATACGCCCTTTAAATGGACAAAGTGCAGGGTGGAGAGCACAAAGGAGGGCAATTCGCTGGGACTGTGCCAGTGAGACTGCACTTACGTCGTCTGCCAGTCTTAATTACGTAAGAGTTTTCACTTTCCGGAACCACTAACGGAGACTTCCTCCATTACTCTGGGCTTTCCCATTTGAAAGCCTCTCGGCCAAAGCAGAAGACGCAGGCAGCTAAGGGGCAGAGTGAACTTGCAGCTCTCATCTCGTTTGCCCCCTTCATTCATTGGATGTGTCTTGGTTGAGGGTACCCTGTGGGCCAGCACTGGCCTTGGCACTGAGTGACAGAGACAAGCAGCAGTCCTGCTCTCATGCAGCTTTTGCCTGTGCAGGGGGAGACAGACAATAAACGGGAAAAATTAAATAGCGACGAGGGCCATGGAGCAATGAAACAGGGTGTGGGAGGCGGGGAGAGGTGTGGGTGGGAACACAGATGCAGAAGACAAGTAGATCAAATGGCTGGGGGGAGCCCCCTTTGAGGAGCTGACTTTGAGTTGAGAGCTGAGTGCCTAGACAGCCAAGTGGAGATTCTCCCGGGCAGAGGGGAAAGCAGCTGCAAAGGGTCTGGGGCAGGACCCTGGACTCTCAGTGCCAAGCCCAGGCTCCCACCGCCTCTGGCCACTGAGAAAGAGTTGCAGAAAAGGGAGAAACCTGGGTCTAGAACGGATGTCCGGTCCTTCGTTGGAGTAGAGGAGCTGATGCCCAACTTTCAGTTCCTCGCAGGTTCATTTCAAGCTTTGGTTTTCACTCATGGGCGTGTTGTTCCCTCTTCAAAGTCTAACTGGGTTTCAAGGGAATTTGAAATGCTTACAGCAAAACCACCAAGCTGCAGCATCCACCCAAATGTAGAAAACCCCCAGATGTGGCATTTCCATGGGAAACCACAATGAATCACTGCCACTGGCCACCTGGGTCAGGCCTGACTGGACAGAGATTTACTTTGGTTTTCTCCAACTCTGTAAAGCCTCGCCAGACTTCTTCACAAACCCCCGCAATGTCCCGACTCTCGGGTTAAGAGCAAAATCCCCAATTCTGCGAGGTTTGCTGAGTTTCGGATTGCACCAGAAGAGGGTCTGCCACAGCCACTAACCTTTTCCTCGGCTGAGGGCAGTTTCTGAAACGCTGCCATCATCATCATCATCACCACCACTGGGAGATTAGGAGGAAAATGATGTTGCAAGGCTTTGTGAGTGGCCACAGAGTTGCACAGCACCCCCTCCCCCCCAGGTTAAAACCCTCCTCTCTGAGGTCTCTGACAGAATAAGACAACGATGGCTATCATTTAGGTGAGCAATGTGTCAGTCAGTCAGTTCCCGTCTAAACGTTCAGTTTCCAAATCAGACCTGAGGGGGCATTACCGCCTCATTTCACATTTAAGGATAGGGAGGCTCAGAGAACTTCAGTGACTTACCTAAGGTAACACGGCAAAAAGGCAAAGCCAGATTCCAACCCGGGTCCCAGTGCGCAGTCCATACTCTAACTGTGGTACTGTTACTATACTGTCCTGACTCTTAAAGTGTCTGCCCCTTGACCCTGGGCAGCATTTGAGGAAATTAGCAGAGCGGAGGCAGTGAAAGGGGGCAGCCAGGTGAAAGGCATTTCTTTTGTAGAGAACAGGGGAAGGAGCTTGGAGATTCCAAGTCCGTCCTCTGCAGGATGGAAAGAGAGAGGCCAATGCGCGTTCCTGCAGTCGGGGGCCTTAGAAAGGCATCTTCCAAGGCCAAGGTTTCGTGAAGACAAATCCCATGGCTTCCACTCCCGCGCCAGGAGGAGACAGGCAGGAGGGCGAGTGGGGCGGGGCGGCAGGACTCCCGGCCCCGGGCCGGCTCGCTCACCGGAATCCGTGGTGCCCGCCTCCGGGTGTTGGAGACCCCGCCCGTCCCCCGCCTGCGTGCTGGCGGGCCAAGGGTTAAACGAGGCGGGAGCCCCCGGCGCGGAGCGGCGGCCGGACGGGAATGCTTAGTCAGGATCCCGATTTCCTGTCGAAGTGTTTGGATTTCCTGAAACCCGCGCCCTCGCCGCGGAGCGGTATCGTCGGAGCAGCGCGCGTCGCTAGGGCCTCCTCCCCCCGGCACATGGTCGCCCGCCCCTTCCTGCGCCGCGCTCGCCGCCCGTGCCTCGCCTGGCCGCCGCCGCTGCGGGCGGGCACTCCGCGTTTGGGCAGCCCGGCCCGCGCCCCCCGCCCCGCCCCGCCCGCCGCTCCCCGCCGCTCCGCGCCGCACCCTGCGTTCCGCTCCGAGAGCCGCGATCGCTCGGCCGAGGGGGCCGGGGCGCGGGCGTCTGCGGAGTCGTCGCCGAACCCGCGATGGAATAATGCCCAGCGGCCCGCCTGGTCCCGGTGAGTTGCGGGTCGCCCGGTTGTGCATGGCGGGGTCGCCCTGGGTCGTCTGCACCCCTGGCCCGGACCCCTGCGTGGAGAGGCGCCGGGACGGTGCGCTGGGCGCGCTCCAGGCTGTCTTCCCAGTGGGGTGTCCCTGTCCGCCGGGAGGGTTCCGGCCCGCCTCGAGCTCTGCAGGGCCCAGGGGGTCTGATCCCTAGAGGAGGCGCCCAGGTGGGGCGTGTGGGGCCCTGTGGCGGCTCCGCGCGTCCTCCAGAGAGGGCCCGGGACAGCGCGCCTGCTGGCGGGGCCCCGCTCATGGGGCGCCTTCTCGGCGCGGAGTGCGGGCGCTGGCATTGTCTCCCTGGCGCGGCGGAAGAAAGTTCCCCGCCGTTCCTGGAAGGGTTGGCCCGGCCTCTCGGGCCCCGGGATCCCCGGCCCTGCCTGGACGCAGCGCTGCCCGGCAGGCCCCAGGGTGCTTGCTTAAAGCAAATGAATCAAAGGGGAAAAAAGATTCCCACTTGGGGCTTGTTGTTTGCTATCGGGAAGACTGGGAAGTGACTTGTGATTTAACACTTACACGATTTGGGGACCTGCTGCATTTTCTGAGAGCGACTTGAAGTTTGAAAGAAAAAAAGAAACTCACTGGCGTCCGGCATTCTGCGGTTTCAGACATCCCGAGAGTTCTCAGGCATTCCTAAAGCGGTTTCCTTTAATAATTTATTTTTCCACTAGGCAGGGGGATGCAGAGCCAAATGCAGATTATAGTTAACGTGACCTCAGCTTTACCTGCCCTCATCAGAAAGAACAAGAACTTTCTGCCGCTTTTCCCATAGACTTGGTCAGATCGTCTGGGCATCATTGATTCTGGGCAGGCGGCAGGGCTGGGCTGCTGAGTGATTCCTGTTGGGGATCGTAAAGCGTAATTCAGTGTCGAGGCCAGTTTTATGTCTATTGCCACTGTTACCCCGAGGCCTTTCCATTTTGCAATTGGAGGGTGAGAGTAAAGGAAAAAGATGTAGGTCTTCAGGAAACTTCACAGTTCATCTCAACAGCTAAGAAAGAAAAAAGGATATTTGGGAACAACTGTTTCAGTCCCTTCTTGCTGTACAAGACAGCGAGGCTGGGAGAGGTGCAGTGACTTACCCAAGGTCACCCGGCCTTTTTCAGACTCCCAGGCCATTGCTTTTTTCCGTATGCCTGTTTGTGATCTGTCAGCCATAGAACATTCGGAAATATGTCTTCTTTGCATTGCAACCTTTCTTGTTTAGTGCTGTCTCTTGTCCTGTCTTATCTATGACTGCTATTTTTGAAATAGGCCATTATTTCAAACTGCATGTTTTGAGACAAAGAGTTAAAAAAAAATTTCCTAACCCCTGCTGTTCAGCCACTAAATGGATTTGAAATATAAAATGAGTGGCTTATTATATAGGGAATTACTTTTCTTGCTTCTATTCTTTTGTAAAAAAAATAGAAACTTCCAGGTCCAGAAAAGGGCAGCGTTTTAGCAAATAATGTACCTTGCGATGTTCTCCAGACTTGATTTTCAGCCCTCTTGTATCTTGTGAGCTAAGCAGCCCATCTATTTTCCTCTGAATGGCTGGCTTTTCATTTTTAGTATGTGATAATGTTGGAGAGAAAGGACTTTTTCACAAGCTTGCCATTTGGTGAAGGAAATTGAAATTCTCTCCACCTCCCCAGTCCTCGCCAGCCACAGTGAGCCAGATCTGCAAAACCAGTCGGAGCCTCGCAGGCCCCCCAATAACGCTGTGCATTTGGATGGGGTCCTTCCTGATCCCTCCGGATGACCCCCTGCCCAGCTGGCCTCTCCACACTGCACCCAGGTGGCCGACGTCTGGAGGAAAGAAGTGACTTTGACTAGGTCCTGCATCCCATTCTCATCTCCCCCTCCTGTGTTGCTTCCTCCCACGTCCCTCCCACCCACTGTATCTGGCATGGGCTCGAGAAGAAGCCTTTTCTGTGGGATGCACGAATCATTCCCACATGAGCAGTAGTGAGAAGGACAGCTAGCATTTATTGAGCCCGTGCTGTCAGCGCTAGACATGGTACCTCCTAAGAGGTCCCAAGGAGGAGAGGGAACTCCTTTGGGAACCTTGTCCAGAAAGGACACTTCCGATTCCTGTGGACGGGCCATGCTTTCCTTTGGCCAGTATACGTTTGCTGAGTGGCTTCCCTGTGGGAGGTGCAGGTCCGCAAGATGACTAGGACCCTATATTCGAGGCCTTCTATTTCCAGCCTCATCTTTCAGTGTCAGCCTCACACTTTCTCTTTTAATTAGTCAATTCCACAAGCCTCTGTTGAGCATCTGCTCCATGCTAAGCACTGTGGGAAGTCCCCATGCACCAGAGAGACCTGGCCCCGCCCTCATGGCGCCTGCATTCCAGGGGGGGAGCTAGGCAAAAATGAAGAAGATGGTAACTTCTAACAGATGAAAGGTTGTGATTCTTATTATCGAGGAAACACATAAGGGATGGAAATCATGCCCCCAGTGAAGTGGGGGTGGGGGTAGTCCCAATTTTGCTAGAGGAAGGCTTCTCTGAGACTGGAGAGTTTAGAAGGAACTGGCCAGGCAGACAGGTTGCAGGGGAGGGCGTTCCAGGCAGAGGGATCAGAATGTGCAAAGTCCTCTGTGCACAGAAGAGCTTGATATGTTGTTCCTGGGAGTGAGGGAAGTCGGGGGGCCAGGGTGTAAGGGAGCAATGGAGAGAGTGGCATAAGGTGACATTTTAGAGGGAGATGGGCCAGATGACACAGCAGGCTCTGGGCCATGCTGGGCAGGTTTCTCCCACCGCTACAAAGGGAAGCATTGGCGAGTGTAGGCTCAGGAGAGGAATTCAATAGACATTAAGAGATTACTGCTTTATGAACTACTGAGCACAGGGGACAAAAAGTTGAAGCAGGGACACCAGTTAGGACGCCATTGCACTAAGCCAGAAGCCACAATAGCAGCTTGGACCGGGGTGGTAGCAGTGGGGGTGAGAGCAGTGAGAGTCACCTCTTCAACCTCGGGGACAGGAGTGATGAGATTCGGTGATGGCTCACATGGGGCTGGGGCAGGGGGAAGAGCGCCAGGATGACTGCTGGGTTCCGGCTTGAGCAGCTGGGTGTCGCTTTGGGAGACAGGGAACACTAGTGGAGGCACGTGTTCCTGCAGGCAATGAGTTTCCGTACTGGCCATGCTAAGCTGAGGTGCCTACAAGGTGTCCAGGTGCAGACTGCAGGCAGACGTGAGGGCATGTGCTTGTGGACCACAGAGGAGACTTATGGGCTGGAGACACTAATGCAGGAATTATCAGCCTGGAGCCGAGCCCCCAAAGTGCTTGCCAGCACACATCTGCATCTCATTTCTCGTATGTCCTTCCCCCTGCCTGGGCTTTTCTTCCCCTCTTCCAGGCTGACTTCTACTCATCTTTTAAAATATCTCTCTTTTTTTTTTTTTTAGCCTTCACCTGGGGACATGTTTAATGATTTTAGAGAGAGACAGAGAGGAGAGAGAGAGAGAGAAACATCAGTGCGAGAAAGAAATATCAGTCATTTACCTCTAGTATGCACCGCGACTGAGGATCGAACCTACGACCTAGGTATGTGCTCTGACTAGAGACCAAACCCACAACCTATCGGTGTACAGGACAACGCTCCAACCAACTGAGCCGCCTGGCCAGGGCTATACCTGTGTCTTTATCCTCTTGAAGATGCTCAAGTTCCCTCCTGCACTCTCAGTTCCCTGTGTTTACCTTTATCTTAGTGTCTATTGAAGTTACCTTTTCATACAATCTTGTCTCGATGAAAAACTTGGTAAAATGCTTAGAAAAGCTCTGCTGCATGGTAAGTGCTCAACAAATGGGAGCTGCAGTTATTATTGTTATCATCATCATTATTGCAGGGAGTGTTAGACATACAATAAAAATTATATTGGCATAAGTGTAATGATAAAAGATGTATCAGTTTCTTCTTGCTGCTGTAATAAATTGCTGTAAACTTAGGGGCTTCAACAGCACACACTGAGTCTCTCCCGGTGCTGGAGATCAGAGTCAGAGGTCTAAAATGGGTCTCCTTGGGCTAAACTCAGGGTGTTGGCAAGACTCTGTTCCTTCTGGAGGCTCCAGGGGAGACCCTATTCCCTTGCCTTTTGTAGCTGCTGGAGGCCTCCTGCGTTCCTGGGCTCACAGTCCCCTTTCGCCAACTCCAAAGCCAGTGACGTTGGTCTCAGTCCTCACGCTGCAATTTCTGTTCCACTTTCCATTACATCCGACCACCTGTATAATCTAGAATGATCTCCCTCTTTGGAGGTCACCTGATTAGCAACCTTACTTCCATCTTCAGCCTTCATCCCCCGTGGCCATGGAGCCTCACACATTCATAGCTCCTGGGGTTTAGGATGGGGACGTCTTGGGGAGCTGCTAAGGGAAGGTGTAATGGGAGCTCTGGGAGAGGAGGCAGGGCAGTCTTAGCAACAGGAGTGATACATGCGTAGGGGTCAACCTCCATCTGTATCCTAACGGTCTCCCCAAATTCACCCCTTCATTGAGGTGTACTCATTCCTACATCCCCGCCCTTCTCCATGCTGGGCTCCATGAGAGGAGTTGGGAGTGAAGGATTCATTTCACTGCAGGCTTCAGGCTGCAGGCCCGATTGTGTACTTTCTCCCTGGGGACGCTAACTCTTCTCACCCCGACTCATGACAAAATGCAGTTCCCCAGCCCATGGAAGCCCTCCCCCAGCCCACCTACCCCGTACCCACTCCCAGGGCAGAGTGGGAAGCATCATGTGTTGGTACTTTCTTTAAAAATCTGTGTGGTTCATTTCCTGCACATCATGAATGCCAACACCTGCGCCTTTTGTATAGCCAGAACCTTGGTTCCAGAGCCTCAGTGTCCTCGACCTCAGCCAGCCCTGTCCCCAAAGCAAGAGAGATCAGGAAAGAGTGTGTGGTTCAATAAGGACGAATCCATCCTAACCCTAGAGGGGAAAGTAACTTGAGGGCCTGGCCTCGTGGTGTGTGGCAGGTGACCCCATCTTGTGCGAGTCAGGGAAACACCGTGATGTGTGTGTAGCCATGGAGCTGTGAGAGCGTAATTAAGACCAGATTTTTAACATCCTCTCAGTTACTTGGAGAAGATGGGCTTCTGTCTCGGATACTCCCCAGGGATAGACGGCTCGCTGAGGCCTATAGCACTTTGGAGAGCTGGGTTGCAAAGAGACTGAGGTCCCCTGATGCCGAGGTCCCCCTGCCAGCCCCTTCCATCCCCATCCCTTGGAAATGTCACGAACTAGCTCGTCTTGTAATATTTTTGGCGTTTCCTCTTCCTTTCCTGCTCTAAGGCAGGAAATGAGAAAGTGCACAGTTTGAAAAACACAGAAGTTTGCAAGCGGTGCGTTTCCAATGGAGGCATCTTGGTTGGAGTCCGGTTAAATGTGGAATAAAGAAGAACGCCCATCTGCACTTCCCCCAGATGTGGCTGGGAGTTCTGGAGACCAAGTGGGTGCAGGGCACCCGTGGGCAGAACAGGAAGGAGAGAGTCATGGCTTCCACAGAACAGCTTGCATTTATTTCCCTCATCAGAGCTAATCATGAGGCTCCCATCAAGGATGCTGCCTTTCTAACACCCTCTCTGCACGTAGCGGTACTGGGTGGCTGTTTCATTGTAGTTTTGCATCTGAATAATTACCCTTTGGTGTAGAAATACAGATGTGATCTAGTAGAAGGCCATGATAGATGCAACTTGTCCTCCAGTGGTTTGGAACAAATGATATACACTATAAGAATTATACGTGAGTGAGAATAAAAAAAATAAGGCAAATGGAGTAAAATCTTAATAATAATAGGTGAGCTTGGCACATTGGAGTTCTTTGCACTAGTCTTATTCACGAAATTATTTCCAAATAAAAAGGTTTTTGCAAATCCAAAAAAATGCTCGACTATTCCTTTGTAATTGTGATGGGATGGTTGAGTGGGATGGGCGGTGGACAAGAAACTCAAAGGTTCTGGGGTCTCCCACGGACCCTGCCCTTCCTTCTCTTCCTGTGCTTTCTGTCCTGAGCTGAGATAATGTAGGAATCCCGCCCCACGGTTCCATTCTTGTCTGGAAATGTGTTTGCTCAGAGAGTTACCTTGCTTGCAGACTGAGCATCTTTCACAGGGGGTTGGAGAGGGGAGGGGCTCTGTGCCACTCCTCCTGGCCCCTCGTTCCCATCACGTGGCATAGGCGAATGACAGGCACTGACCGAATGCATTGGCTTCCTTGGCTCAGCTGTGTTGCCACGTTTGTTGAATTTTCTCATCATTGAGTTTTTGATGACTCTGTTTCTCATACTTCTAGAAATTCTCTTTGGTTCTCTTTCAAATCATCCTGACCTTTAATCCTCGGGTCGAATTCTTTCACTAGAGTTTCTCATTCTTATTTCACTTCTTTGCTTTAAACAGGCTGACTTCGTCTTTCAGATTGCTCTGTTTTGTCCGTTCTCTCATTTTCTGCGTCTTCTGGTCTTGGGGCGTGACGGTTTTGCAGTAACTTCTGGGCCCCAGACTTTTAACTCCATGCTGGAGGTATATGTTCGGGCCCTACAGCCATACATCGGACTTTAAAGTTGGCATAGGATGTTTTTCCTCCCCCATCCAGACCCTGAGGCAGGCAAAGCTTTCTTGCCATTTCTCTGCCCTGACGGGAGGAATTACAGGCATAGTTCAGGCCTTTTTTCTGAGGAAGCTGAGGTCCCTTTGGGGTTCTGGCTTTCTAGAGAGGTCTCAGCTCTCCTCTTCGGGTAGACACCAAGTGGAAACCAGCCAGAGTAAAACATTCAGTCTGCCTTTCCAGACTAGGAAAAGAAAGGCCATTTACAAAAATGACAAAATTGCCATTTTGAGGAAAGAAAATCAGAATGCTTATCAGAATGGCAGCAATAAAAAGATTTGATTCCCATCAGTAAGCACTTACCAAGCACCTCCTGTGTGTTCTCCCTGCAGAACGGGGTGGGGGAGGGAGGCGAGGGGGTGTCCGCAGCAAGTTGGAGCCCAGCCTTAAAGTGATTCGCTCATGTTTGTAACCCGCAGCACGAGGAGACAGATGTTCAGGGAGAAAGGACAGAAGGAAGAAGGAGAGGACATTTTCATGGTTGAAGAAGACACATACTGAGGCAGAAGACAGAATAAGATAATGAAAATTAGCACTGAATTGAGACTCAGAAGCCCTGAGGTCCAGTCCAGGAGTTGGTATTGACTAGTTATGTGACCCTTACTGGCAGCCACTCACCCTCTTGGAGCCTCACTTCTTGCATAAAGGGGGTGAGCACTCCTACCCGACGCCCCTTCCCCTAGGTCACAGTGAGGTCATGCGTGTGGGAGGGTTGGGGCTCTTTCTTGTCTTTGAGGCCGATGGGCTTTTGCTCTGGAGGGTCTTTCCTCTTCGCCTTATGACCACGTGGGCGCTGGGTTTCGGGAAGGGCTGCAGTGTTGCCAGTCCTCAAAGCTCGTCCTAACTAAGGGACTGTCTTTGGTGTGTGGTCAAGAGCTGGGCGATGGGGAGCTCTGCGTGCTCCTGCCTCATGTGATGCTCGTTCTGTTAGAAGTGCCCCCTCGTGGGACCCCATAAATGAGTGCTGAGCTGCAGCCGATGGCCATTGTGGGGTGGCATTCGGGCATGGTGCTGCCTTGCTGACCTTTGGCCTCTGTCCTCTGTGGCTGCTCCTCTGGGCGGTGGAACTCCTGATCCCTCTGTGGTCTTTCCTCTGGCCAGGCCATTCTTCCTTTCCGGAGCTGATTTGGTGGGTGAAGGGCAGAAGCCTTTGTCATGATGCAATGGGATAACCATCAACTTTGGTATCAATAAAGATAGCTAGTATTTATTGTGTGTTAATACACATCAAACACTATTCTAAGCAGTTTTTGTATTTGAACTCATTCTTCAGTCCTCGTAATAACCCTATGAAATAGACGTTATCTTCATCCTTATTTTATACATAAGGAAATTGAGATGCACAGAGACTGACTTCCCCAAGGTCACGTAACTCATAGGGAGCAAGAGTGTAAGCAAGGTGATCTGTGTCCAGTGCCCACCTCCTTGACTGTGATGCATTACTGCCCCCAAAGACTTGAACTTGATTGGCTTCCATGCCCTCATACCTCACCTGGTCACGGAAAGAGTCTGTCCTTAGCTTTCTGCTGAGCCTCCTGACCTTCAGTTTCCTCTTCTGTAAGTTTTGTGCGAGTGTGCAGGTTTTCTAAACAGGTGTTACATAAAGCAGTATATTCAGTAAGTGGCTGGATGCCGGGCACCGAACAAAAGTGAGTGGGTTCCAGGCAGGATAAGAGTTCTCATTTGCATGATCAGCAGGGAGAGGAAGCATGAAAGAACTCATTCGACTTCAAGAGTCTTCATTGCACATACTCTTCCTGCACACCCTGTCCTGTACTAGGCACCCAGGACACAAAGATGAGAAATTGTGATCCACACGCTAAGACTTCTTACAGTTCATTAGAAGAGAAAGATGTTAACTGTTCGTTATTTTGGACCGATGTCCACATCATAGGAAAGTTACAAAAGAATAGCCATAAGTGTGCAGGGAAGGGAGAGAGTGGTTCAGAGGGGTGGTCAGAGAGACTTTTGGGGAAAGAGGTGCTGTCGGAGCTTACTCTTCCTGGAGCTGGGGGAGCAGGACCTCAGAAAGTGGACATAGTGGGGAAGCGTTGTCAAGGCACAGAGTATTTGCTTTGACGTCTTTGTGGTAGGAATGTGCAGATTAGTATTCTGGAGGTCTGAGGAAAACATCTGTCCAAGGGGAAAGGTAAAACTCTGAGTTAAAATGAAGTGGCGTTTGGGGTTTCTCTCTGGAATGCAGTTCCCCTTGCTATTTCCTGCCCCCCCACTCCCCCACTGTCCCAGAACTCCTGATCTACAAGAGCGAACTGCGTGCGGTATTGTTTACAGGTCTTTCCGTAATAACCATTAGCGATTTCCTCTCCTAGGACAGTTTCTTCCTCAGACCTAAAATAGACCGCCAGAAGGGTGGAGATGTGGGATCTTTGCCTGCTACCCTCTGTTGAGCGGTGTACTTTGGAAGTGAGTGGGTGAGAAGGTGTGGGCAGACGCCGTTGGTTGCTGATCAAACCCCCCTTTCCCCTTCTTCCTTGCTCAACAGAACACTGATCTTCAGCAGTTCAGTCCCAGTCCTAGGGGTGA
>PVJI01029230.1:0-15537 GCA_004026765.1 Micronycteris hirsuta
GGGCTGCTGCCTTCCTGGGGCATGGAGCCTGCCTGCCGCAGCTCCTAGCTGCTCCAGGTGGGAGCTGGTCTCTCGGAGTCCCACTCTGCAGACTGGGAGGTGTTTCTGAGGTTCAGTAACATGGAGGTTACCTGTTACAAGATGACTCTACCCAGCAAGGCTCTCAATTAAATGGAAGGCAAAATAAGGAGTTTCTAGACAAAAGAAGACTGAAAGAATACATCTCCACCAAACCAGCCCTATAAGATTTACTAAAGGGACTAATATAAGAAGCAAAAGGAAAAGAGTGAAAGAGAGAGGAACACAGGTACAAAGGGGGAAAAATCAACAATAATAACCTTAAATGTTAATAGAATAAATGCTCCAATCAAAAGACGTAGAGTAGCTGAATGGATAAGAATGTTGGGATTTTGTCCCACAAAATCCGTGGGGGACCGTAACTGAACGCATGAATCAATCTCACACAGAGACACGCTTGGAGAAGGAAGTCCAGGTGCCACGCGTCTTTCCCTCAATCTCTGGAAAGGCCCCGGGCATAGCTCAGCCGGGCTTTTTATTAGAAGTTTTAGGATACATTTGCATTGGATTGGTTATTCATGAACTATGCGCAGAACATGGGTTTTTAGCTAGGTCATGAAGATATATGGGAAGGGGATAGACAAGCGGTAGGTTTACTCATTAAGGTAAACATTTGGGGTACAGAGCATTAGGATATAAATTCAGGTCCGGTGGCAGACAGGACCAGGGCAGTACATTAAAGAGGAGACAAGTAAATTGAGGATAAGCTAGCTAGGGCTGTTAACTTTTAGGACCATAAAACATTGAGGCAGGGAAGAATTTCAGGGATCCATTAACTTGAGCTTCTTGGCTTTGGGGAAAGAGACTCAGCAAGGCAGAGAATTTCTTAAGAAACATTTTTGCCAAATTCCCATTAGAGAATTCTTTTTCCACTGACATGGATCAGCTAGCCCACATGGGAGGGTTTCTTCACGCACAGCCGTGCTCAGAACGCATGGATTCCCGGGGCGGCATTTCTCCATGCGTGTGCAAAGAATTCCTGTCACATAAGAAAGCATGACCCACACATATGCTGCCTATAAGAGACCCATCTCAGAACAAAAGACCTACACAGACTGAAAATGAAGGTTTGGAAAAAAATATTCCAAGTAAACAGACAGGAAGAAAAGCTGGGGTAGCAATACTCATGTCAGACAAAATAGACTTCAAAAAAAGCCATAAAAAGAGACCCAGAAGGACACTTCATAATACTCAAGGGAAGAATGCACCAAGAAGATATAAACATTATATACATATATGCACCCAACATAGAAGCACCCAAATACATAAGGAAAATCTTAGAGGACTTCAAGAAAGATATTGACAGCAACACTATTATGAATACCCCACTGTCAAAAATGGACAGATCTTCCAAATAGAATATCAACAAAGATATTGAATAATGCCCTAGATGAAATGAACTTAACTGATATATATATAGAATCTTTCATCCCAAAGAAACAAAATACACATTCTTTTCAAATGCACATGGAACATCTTCAAAGATAGACCACATGATTGGGCATGAAACAAGCCTCAACAAATTCAAGAAAACTGAAACCATATCAAGCATTTTCTCCAACCACAAGGGACTGCAACTAGAAACCACCCTCCAGGAAAAAAACTCAAAAACATTCAAATAAATGGAGATTGGATAGTATGGTATTAAACAATGAATGGGTTAAGAATGGGATTAATGAAGAAATAAAAAAGTTTCTGGAAACAAACGAAAAGGAACTCACAACAATCCAAAACTGACGGGACACAGCAAAGACAGTCCTGAGAGGGAAGTTCATAGCAATACAGGCCTAGCTAAAAAAGATATAAACATTTCAAATAAACAACCTAACCCTACAGCTACAAGAACTCGAGGAACAATAACAGAGACAACCCAGAGCAAGTAGAAGGAAGAAAATAACCAAGATCAGAGCAGAATTAAATGACATAGAGACTAAAAGAACAATTCTATGGATCAATAAATCTAGGAGCATGTTCTTTGAAAAAATAAACAAAATCAACAAGTCTTTAAGCAGACTCATTAAGAGAAAAAGAGAGAGGACCAGAATAAACACAATCAGAAATGAAAGAGGTGAGATTACAACTGATAACACAGAAATACAAAGGACTGTAAGAAATTACTACAAAAAACTATATGCCAAGAAATTTGAAAACCTAGGCGAAATGGACAAATTTCAAGAAAAACATAATCTTCCAAAACTCAATGAAGAGGAAGCAGAAAGCCTGAACAGACCAATAACAGCTGATTGAATTGAAGCAGTAATCAAAAAACTCCTGACACACAAAAGCCCTAGACCAGATGGTTTCACAAGAGAATTTTACAAAACATTTAAGGAGAAGCTAATCCTATCCTTCACAGACTATTTCAAAAAATCCAAGAACACGAAGACTCCCAAACTCTTTTTCTTAAGCCAGCATCATCCTAATCCCCAAAACAGTAAAGACATGACAAAGAAAGAAAACTACTGGCCAATATCGCTGATGAACATAGACGCTAAAATCCTCAACAAAATTTTAGCAAACCACATCCAGCAAGACACTAAAAAGATCATACACCATGACCAAGTGGGATTCATCCAAGGGATGCAAGGATGGTACAATATTCACAAATCAATAAATGTAATACATCACATAAACAAAAGCAAAGACAAAAACCACATGATCATATCAATAGAGGTGGAAAAAGCATTTGAGAAGGTACAGCACCCATTTATGATTAAAACACTCAGCAAAGTGGGAATAGAGGGAGCATTCCTCAACCTAAAAAAGGCCATATACAAGAGACCTACAGCCAACATCATACTCAATGGGCAAAAACTAAAAGCTTGCACACTAAGATCAGGAACAAGACAAGGATGTCCGCTTTCACTACTCCTATTCAATATAGTATTGGAAGTTCTAGCCACAGCAATCAGAAAAGAAAAGGAAATAAAAGGCATCCAAATTGGAAAGGAGGAAGCAAAACTGTCATTGTTTGCAGATGACATGATAGTATATGTACAACATTCTACAGACTCCACCAAAAAACTGCTTGACCTGATAAATGAATTTGGCAAAACAGCGGGATAGAAAGTCAATATTCATAAATCAAAGGCATTTTTGTATACCAACAATGAAATATCAGAAACAGAAATCAGGAAAAAAATCCCATTTTATATAGCAACAAGAAAAATAAAATACCTAGGAATAAACCTAACCAAGGAGGTAAAAGACCTGTACTTAGAAAACAACACAACATTGAAGAAAGAAATGAAAGAAGACACAAATAAATGGAAGTATATACCATGTTCATGGATTGGAAGAATTAACATCATCAAAATGTACACACTACCTAAAGTAATTTATAGATTCAAGGCAATATCTATTAAAGTACCAATGACATAGTTCATAAAAATAGAACAAACACTTAAAAAATTTATATGGAACCATGAATGACCCTGAAAAGCTGTAGCAATTTTGAGAAAAAAGAACAAAGCAGGAGGGATCACAATACCTGATATCAAACTGTTTACAAGGCCAATGTAATCAAAATAGCCTGATACTGGCATAAGAACAGACACATAGACCAATGGAACAGAATAGAGAGCCCAGAAATGAACCCAAGTCTTTATGGTCAATTAATTTTTGACAAAGAGGGCAGCAATATAAAATGGAACAAAAATAGCATCTTCAACAAATGGTGTTGGGATAGGTGGACACCTACAAGCAAAAAAAAGAAACTCGATCACCAACTTACACCGTACACTGAAATAAATTCAAGGTGGATAAAAGACTTAAATATAAGTTGTGACACCATAAAAGTCCTAGAGGAGTCCACAGGCAGGAAAATCTCAGGTATTCCATGCAGCTATATTTTCACTGATATGTCCCCTAGAGCAAGGGACATAAAGGAAATAATAAACAAATGGGATCTCATCAACATAAAAAGCTTCTGCATAACTAAAGAAACAGCATGCAAATGAAAAGAGAACCAACCGTATGGGAAACCATTTTTGCCAATGATACCTAAGACAAGGGTTTGATCTCCACAATATACAAAGAACTCACACGACTCCACTCTAGGAAGACAAACCAGTTAAAAAGTGGGCAAAGGACTTGAACAGACACTTCTCCAAGGAGGACATACAGAGGGCCTAGAGACATATGAAAGGATGCTCAGCATCACTAGCCATCAGAGAGATGCAAATTAAAACCACAATGAGATGCCACTTCACACCAGTCAGAATGGCCATCATAAACAAATCAACAAACAACGAGTGTTGGAGAGGATGTGGGGAAAAGGGAACTTTAGTGCACTGTTGGTGGGAATGCAGACTGGTGAAGCCACTATGGAAAACAGTATGGAATTTCCTCAGAAAACTAAAATTGGAACTGCCTTTTGACCTGGCAATTCCATTGCTGGGATTTTGTCCTAAGAACCCTGAAACACCAATGCAAAAGAACCTATGCACCACAATGTTCATAGCAGCATAATTTACAATAGCCAAGTACTGGAAGCAACCTAACTGCCCATCAATAAATGAATGAATCAAAAAACTGTGGTACATTTACACAATGGAATACTACGCTGCAGAAAGAAACAAGGAGCTCCTACACTTTGCGACAGCATGGATGGAACTGGAGAGCATTATGCTCAGTGAAATAAGCCAGGCAGTAAAAGACAAATACCAGAATATCTCACCTTTAGTGGAACCTAATCAACAACACAAACAAACAAGCAAAATATAACCAGAGACATCGAAATTAAGAACCAACTGATAGTAACCAGAGGGGAGGTAGGAGAGGACAATGCGGGGAAAGGGTGAAGGGTTTTCAGGAACAACTATAAAGGGCACATGAACAAAACCAAGGGGGGCTGGGATCAGGGGAGGGAGGTGGAGAAGGCTGGGGTAGGGGGAGTGGAGGCGGGAAAAGGCAGACAACTGTACTTGAACAACAATAAAATAAAAAAAATTATATGATCATATCAACAGGCACAGAAAAGGCACCTGACAAGATACAACATCCATTTATTATTATACTACTCAACAAAAAGGGTAACAAGGAAGGCACACAACCTAATAAAAGCCTATCTGACAAACTCTCAGTGAATATCCTACTCAATGGTGAAAAGGTAAAAGCTTTTTCTCTAAGCTCAGGGATAAAGCAGGGATGTCCACTCTCACTAATATTCAACACAGACTACTGCAAGTCCTAGCCAGAGCAATCAGGTAAGAGACAGAAATAAAAGGCATCCAAGTTGGGAATGAAAAGTATACTTGTCACTTTTTGTAGACGATATGATTCTTTATGTAGAAACTGTAGAGACACCATGAAAAAACTGTTAGAAACAATAGAATAATAGCAAAGTGGCAAGATAAGTACAAAAACCCATTGCATCCCTCCTCTTGTGGGAGTGGGAACCCGGGCAGGCCTCCCAGTTAGGGGCGGAAACAAGAAGTGAGAAGGGGATCACCTTGGCTTGTGCTCAGCTCCCACGAGGAAAAGCTGTGCTGCAGTGTATCTGACCTGCTTCCACAGCACGAGGGGAACGGAAGAAGGCAGCCGTGGAGATCAAGCAGTGACTCAAGCAAGACAGAAGCAGCTCCGAGAGGGGGGCCACAGGAGTCCTTGCAGAGGCCTACAGTGCAAGAGAGGAGTTGTGTGAGGAGGGGAGGATCTGGATGGCTGGTGACAGCAAAGTCAGAGTCAGTGCAATGTGACCACCCCAACCACACAGTCACCGTGACCACCATCAGCGACCTGGACTGTCCCCACCTGAGCAATGGGTTGGGCGGGTCTGAGGAGGAGGTGGCATCCACAGAGAAGCTGACCAAAGCCTTCCCCAGGAAGTCCAGGGGCCCCTGCTATCCCAGGGGATCTCCTCTCTCAGGGCATCTGCCTCTGTGCCTCACACAGTCGCAAAGTGTCAAGAGGAATCATCTCCATCAAGCTCAGGAATCCACCAAGAAGGCCTGAATGCTACTCACTAGCAAAACCCAGCACTGCTGGCTGACCAGTGAAGCCTGGCACAGCGCACAGCAGATAGTGAGCCGGAGAACCAGGCCAGGCTCCATCCCAGGCTGCCAGGGTCTGCCCTGTCTCCGTTTGGCTGTCCCCACAAACCAGACTGCATAGAGGCCTGGGGCTTTTACCCCAGAAGTAGTGGAGTATCTGATGGAATACTACTCAGCCATAAGAAAAGATAATATACTGCCAGGGATGGATCTTAAGAATAATGATGCTAAGAAAAATAAATCAGACAAAAAATGTCAAGAACCATATGACCTCACTCAAATATGGGATATAAAACTGAAAGCAACAAATAAACAAGTCAAACAAACAAGCAAAAACTCATAGACAACACTAAGGTAGTTACTAGAGGAAAAGGGTATTGAGGGGGATGGTTAGTTAAGGGTAGTGGGGTCCAAGGATATAGTGACAGAAGATTGGACTTGAGATTCTGGGCATACAATGCAATATATAGATGACATGTCACTGAATTGTACACTTGAAACCTATACAATTTTATTAACCAATGACACCCCAATAAATTTAATAAAATCATAAAAAATAAGATGAAGGAAATGTACTTGAAATTGCCTATAATAAAATTACATAAAAGTGATCAGGAGCATTTAGCAGATGGAGAGAGAAAAATGTCTTAGGTTGTACAGAAAAACTAATACCTTAGCAAAATCACAAACAGAAACACAAAAATCATTCAACATTTATCTAGAAAAAACTTGGGAGCATGCTTTTCTTGTTTAACCTCTAGCATTCAGTCTAGACCAGCAGTGGAAACAGAATTTTCTGCAATGATGGAAATATTCTACAATCTGCACTGTCCAATGACAGCCACTTAGCTTTATGTTATTCCTGAGAACTTCACAGGTGCTAGTACTACGGAGAGAGTAAATTTTACATTCTGTTATGTTTGCATTCATTCACATTGAAGTAACTACAAACAGCTAGTGGCTTTATTAAACAAGGCAGGTCTCCACCAATAAAATACCCAAACAAATGAAAATAAAAGGCAGAGTGTTCATATTTTTTATATATGTAGATCTCAAAACAGATGTACTAGAAACTAGATGATTAAAAACAAAATTAGTCTTAAAAAGTACTTGGCATAAAAGGAGCATGATAGAAATATGAAATTAAAGGGCACACAGGATGATGAAAATCAACACAGAAGCAGGAAATGATTGCCCCAAGGACAGTAGTATAATAAGCCAAATTCTAGAGAACATAAAATGCTTTCTTATATTAATAGAGCTAGGAAGATGTATACATATGTGTGTATATAAATGTACAGATATACACATAACAGACATACTTAAATGATGCTTAAAATGAGACAAATTTCTTTTATCTAAATGAGTTGGAAAGAAGGAAAACAGAAAGAAGGAACTTGGAGCATTGGCAGACAGAGATCACCTTATGTGCCCGGCTCTGAGGAATTCCTGTTCCTTTCAAGCAGCAGGAAGTTAACACTTTGTAAGCAGTAGAATAAAGCAACCATGTTTGGTTTGGAGAATCCATTCTGGCAGAGGTGTAGGGAGGATAAGGTGGGAGTAGTGGACGGTGAGGAGACCATGAGGAAGACGTGTGTTGTTAGAGGAGAAACAATGAGGGTCTGAAGTAAGTGATGAGAGTCTAAGTTCATGGCCATTAAACCCAGAACATGAATTTATAAAAGACTCTTTTGGAAAGGAATGGATACAAATGATCCACCTCATGAAAATTAGTACCCTGAACCCTGACCAGCAGGGCTCAGTTGGTTAAGCATCGTCCCCCAAAGCCAAAGGTCATGGGTTCGATTCCCTGTCAGGGCAGATGCAGAGGCTGCAGGTTCAGTCCCGGGTTCTGGGCGTGTGCAAGGGCTACCCACTGATCTCTCTCTTTCACAACAGGTTTCTCTCTCTCTCTTTCTCCATCCCTTCCCCTTTCTATAAAAAAGAATTAAAATACCTAAGCTTTAAAAATAAATAAAGAAAATAAAGTGAAATAAGTACCCTGAGATGCTCTCATCAGCTTCATCCTCGGATCTTTGTGTTCTTGGGGTTGTCTTTGAAGATCCTTCAGTCCCTCAAGCCTTGTCAACGGAAGGGCGTCAGAAACACTTACTGAGAGAAAATGGTCGATTTCCTAAAAGAGAAGTTAGTTAAAAATGGAATTGCTTTTGACATTTATTGGTTAGGTCTATGAACTAAAACTTGAAGAAAATCAGAAAGCTCCTTTGATAAACACTGACTTGTCTCACTCTCACTGTCAAACAGGTTAGAAGTAAATGGTTTCTTCCGTTTCAAATCCTACGATGTTATAAATTAAACTCTAATAGACTCCCTCATGATAGCATTGTTAGATTTTAAGAGTGTTATAGCATACTCAATGAGAGAAAAAGCTTAAATTTCTATTTATTTAGTACTGTAGCTCTAGTTTTAGATTTTAACATATTTGTGTATATTTTCATATTGACACATAGTAAAATATCAAGTATAATTTTATTTTATTTTTTAGCATAATTTTAAATATAATAAGATTTATAATCTGAAGATAATTTTGAAATTTATAAAGGTTAAAACAGAACTAAAATTTCAAAACCTCTTTAAAGTGCTAAATGTTTATAATTCAAACATTACATTTTCCCTCAAAGAATCAGATGGTAATTTTGAGATATTAATGGAGCTTATGCATATGAAAATTAAGCATACATTGTATCACCTCTTCAATATTTAAATTCAAGTGTTTATCAAGAAACTTTGATATTTATACTTTTACTGCAATGCAAGAAATTATATTAAGATTCAGTTTCTTATATAAGGGAGTTTAACTCATGTTATCCTTTCATCACCATTTTTTAAAAGATTTTATTTATTTGTTTTTGGACAGAGGGAAGTTGAGGGAGAGAGGGAAAGAAACATCTATGTGGGAGAGAAACATCGATTGGCTGCTTCTGGTATTGGGCCTGACTGGGGACCAAACCTGCAGCCCAGGCGTGTGTCCTGACCTGGAACGGAACTGGCAGCCTTGCGCTTTGTGGGATGACGCCCAGTCACCTGAACCTCACCTGTCAGGGCTCTTTTCATCATAATTACAAAACATTCGATATTCAGTTTTTCACATTCAGGGCATTAGAGGTTTGCAAATGGTACTAGTGCCTGTCTTTTCTAACATGAAATAGTAAGATGATGCAATAATTAGTACCTCCCAAAGTGAAAAAGGTCCTCTACTGTAATTGATTTTCTGCTGAGTAACACATAAATCCTTAAAGACAGCACCATGAAGAAAATGATCTACAAGTTTAATCGTGATCTAGATGTCTCCATTATCCTTGTTACCTATCACTAAACATTTCAATAAGTCCAATACCTAAATACAATTTAAAAAGAACAAAGCAAAAGGGGAGAAATGCTTTAACTATATTTTAAAGTAAAATAACCAAACACATTGTAATAAATGATAACTACTCTGCTAACCAAATTCAGATAAAATATTCCAATTTCTTCTAAGGTACCAAGCTATTACTGTTTCTGTGCTTTCAAATAATTCAAAAACTGTTAAAGTGCTACTACAGGATGGGCATTGAGGTGTAAAAATGCCACTATTACTGAAACATTTAATTTAAGTACTCTCTCACACACCATCACAGTATCATAGTGGTATCAACTGCTGTCCCCAGTTTTGTCTATCTCTGCACTTCACCAGAAAGACAGAAGCTATCAGGTTATTTATTAGATCAAAATTACAAGGTGTTCAGTAATTAAATGTTTACAATGATTAAGTTACTGAGAAAGTTTTTGCATCATTTTTCAAAAAATATTTTCAAAATTATGAATTAGACCAATGACACACAAAACACTCAGCTCTTCCCAAGAACACTGTACACAAGTATTTAAAATATCCTCTTGAAGATGATTTACAAAATCACCTCTTCCTGAACCTCCATATGATCATCCACAAGGGATATAAGTGTACTAGCAATAACAGGAGGGCAATTTCCTAAAGTAAGTTACTTTAGAAAATGTTACTTTAGTGCCATCCTTACAGTAAGTTACTGCTGTGCTGCAATCCCGGCTTACTAGGGAGAAGCTACGTAATGACACATCAGTACAATGGGAAGGCCTGATGTAGAAAAAAACTATTAAGCTTAGGAAACTACTTTGACATAAACTCATTCAAATGTCATTTTAATTTAGCAGCTCTAATTCTTACATGGCTTGACATAAAAGTCATTTTCCTATCTGATTCCTTAAACCCAAAAGAGAGAAGTGGCTTCAGCAAAATGGCAGCTCGTCTCCCCTGACAGAAGCACGGAAAACAAGCAGAACTATGAGCTTGTTTCTCCTTGGATTGCTCATTTGTTTTGGATTCCATGTGTAAGTAAAATCATGTATTTGTCTTTCTCTGTCTGACTTTAGCATAATATCCTTTAGGTTTCCCCAAGTTGTCACGAATGGCAAAGTTTCATTCTTTTTATGGCTAAGTAATGTTCCTGTGTGTGTGTGTGTGTGTGTGTGTGTGTGTGTGTGTGTGTGTGATGCGTCCTCAATCCAGTCATGTGTCAATGGACACTTAGGTCATGTTCATTTCTTGGTTATTGTAAATAATGCTTCAAAGAACACAGGGTGCATAAATCTTTTTTGGGTTTTTTCAGATCAATATCCAGAAGTGGGATTGTTTTGTCATGTGGTAGTTCTATTTTCAGTTTTTTGAGAAACCCCCATACTGTTTTCCATAGTAGCTTCACCAGTTTACAGTCCCACCAACAGAAACAAACTCAGAACAAAGTGATGGTCACCAGATGGAAGTGAGAGTAGAAGAATGGGTGAAAAAGGTGAAAGGGATGAGGAAGCACAGACGGCCAGTTATGAAAATAGACATGAGGATGTAAGGTGCAGCATGGGGAACACAGCCCATCACACTGTAATAACTGTATATGGTGTCACATAGGTACTAGATGGATCAGGGTGATCATTTCATGAGATACATAAATGTCTAATGACTACATTGTATTATGTGAAACTAATACAGAATAGTATGTGAACTGTAATCAAAAAATAAATTTAAAAAATTTTAATAAAGAATGCTGCAAGTCTGCAGCCTGCCATGAAAAGATCCCTAAAAATAGTATAAAGTCAAAATCATTTGTATTAAACAGTAATTTTTTTTTAAAAAGCACTGTCAGAAGTACTTTGTTAGAACTCTGTAAATGGTCAAAGTTTATAGGAATCAAGCAATCATTTAATTAAAAAAAAAGACAACTTAAAAACTATAAAAGCTTTGTGGTGATTTTAGCCACCCCCCTCCCCAGTGTGGCCAGAGTCATGAAATCTGCATTCCCCAATTTCCAATGTGGTATCCTTGTCATCAGGTCTGGAGAGAACACAGCAGACCTCATTCCCTAATTCTTGTGTATGTCTGTTCTAGACCTGTCTGAGAGCTACCTGAAGCCTGGAAAAGCTATAGGCATTGCTTGAAGCCATTAAGGTGGCTCACAACCCACAGCTGCCTGGAGCAAAAGACTATGTTGAGGCATAGGACAGATTGCCTAATGCCAGGGAGGAAAAGTTGGGGAGAGAGCTTTCTGGGGAAATCAGAGCACTCAAAATCACCCATCTATTTGGGGAATTTAGAAGGCCACATACATGCCCAGGGTAAGAGCTTACTCAAAAATGACCTTTAAAGACACAAGCTTTCACTATGGGCTAGTCCCTAGGAACAGTGCAAGCCTGGCTAGGTGCTGAGGAAGAGTCCTAACGCAGCTGATCTGCAAAGACTACAAAAGGTTTACTCTCCATTTTTCTGCGTCCTGGTGTTCAAGGAAATCTCTGTCAAAACATTCTTTGTACATAAGTTAAGGAGCAGTGTTCAGTGACCACCTGAAATACATTCTCTGTAAAAACAGTTGAGCAAACTCATGAAACAGATGGACTATTGTAGCTTTCAACACAAAAAAAAGTCAAACCCTGCACAAGGGGAAAATCTGATTTCCACAGGCATAGTATCACAGTCAAACATTTCATTTTCAAGAACACCACCCCAAGGCATCAGAAAATTAGGAAAGAAATTAGGAAAATATGGCTCATTCTTAGGAATAAATATACTGACTGAAACAGTTCCTGAGCAAGTTCAGATAATATAGTCAAAGGCTTCCAACAACTGTCTTAAATATGCTGGAAGAGCTTAGAGACCAAGGAAACTGAAGACACAGCGTACCAAAACTTATGGGATGCAGGAGAAGCAGTGCTGAAAATAATATGGAGCGGTAAACACTTACATGAAAACTAAGACTTGAGTCCTTGCTGGCGTGGCTCAGTTGGTTGGAGTGTCATCCCTTAACTGAAAGGTCGTGGGTTTGATTCCTGCTCGGGGCACATACAGGGTGTCCACCAATCAATGCCTCTCTCTCTCCATCTTTCTCTCTCTTTCTAAAAAGCAATAAAAATATATCATCAAGTGAGGATGAAAAAAGAAAGAAAAAAAGAGTTGAAGAACACTATCAAATACTGAAAAATAATTAACTCCGATATTTCTCAAACTCTTCCAAAACAGAATAGATGGGGACTCTTCTTACTCATTTGGTGAGACTGGCATTTCTCTTATACCAAACCCAGATAAAGACACCACAGGAAAATTATAATATCTAGTACCCTTTATGAATATAGATGAAAAACTTCTCAAAATCCTAACAAACTCAATCTAAAGCATAAAAAAAGGATTATATACTGTGACTAAATAGGATTTATCCCACGAATGCAAGAAGAGGTCAATATAAGAAATCACTCTATAAAATAAGATATTAATGAAATGAATTTAATTATTGACTGCTACAATAAATACAGAAAAGGTATTTAACAAAGTCTAACACCCTTTCATGATGAAAACACAGAAAAACATGAATAGACAGGAACTTCCTCAACGTAATAAAGGGAACCAATGAAAACCCCACAGAAAACCACGTGATCAACGTTGAAAGACTGAAATATTTCCCACTCCTGCCTCCAGCACAGAGGTCACCCCCATGGACACCACCCCACCTAATGAGGAACAAAACGAGGATGCCCATTTCCATCACCACTATTCAGTATTATACTAAACTTGTAGCCAGAGCAATTAGATAAGAAAAAGAAATAAGAAGGCATCTAAATCTGAAAGGAAGAACTAAACTGTATCACAGGTGGCATGATTCCATATACATATAATCTCCCAGAGGATCCACCAGAGATTCACTCGTGGTAACAACAAACACACTGAGCGAATCTGCAGGTCATGAGATGAACACACAAAAGGCGGTTGTGTTTCTATACACCAGCAGTGACCATCCATGAGGACAATAGATGGTCGATTCCATTCTCAATAGCATCTAAGAGAACTAAATACTTGGAAATAAACTTAAGCAAGGGTGTGAAAAACTTGTACATGGAGAACTATAAAGAATGGATGAAAGAAATGTAAAAAGTCCAACTAACGAGAATGATATCCTGTGCTCATGGGTCAGAAGGCAAATGATTGAGATGTCAATACTGTCTAAATGAGTACATATTCAATGCAATTTTAATGGAATTTCATCAACCTTTTTACATAAATAGAAAAGCTGGTCATCAAATTCACATGGAATTGTAAGAAGCCCAAAAATAGCCAAAGCAAAGTTGAAAAAGGACAAATCAGAGGACTCACACTTTTGATGAAGGATATATGCCCACAATATGTGAAAAACTTTTAAATTAAAAAACCCAAATAACTGCTTTTTTAAGTGAGATAGACATCTGAAGATTCTGCCCCATAGAAAATATATGGATGGTAATAAGCATGTGAGAAAAATCCTAATTAGTTATTCAGAAACTGCAAATTAATGCCCCAAATGAAATACCAATGTTTACCTATTAGAATGGTTAGTATAAAAAAAAAAACAGTTGTGAAAATCATCAGATCTTTCATGGCATTTGAATAAACAAACTGGGATATATCCATACAACTAAACAATTAAAAGTAACACACTATTGATTTAACCATGACTGAATCTTAAATGAACTATTCTCAGTTCTAAAATATCAATTTAAACAAGTAACTGTGCTGCTGCTTCCCTGGGGGGCTCTGTAGCCCAGGCAGGAGAAGTACCTGTGCAGCGCTAAAGAGGGAGGGGTCTGCCCAGCTGAGGGGGAGCTCGGGGAACAGGGGCCCTGGCCCAGCCACCAAACACAGGCGGCAGCCTTGGCTTCAGCACCTGTGAGACGTGCCATCCTGTTTGGTCTCTTCAGGTCACAGCTCTGTTACATAACGTGAGAGGAGAAGTAGGTCACCCCACTGATCCAGATCCTTACCAGTTCTGTCTCTCTCCCTTCGTTTCTGCAGTTGACAGCTTCCTTCGGTCCTGGACAGACCATGAAGACTCCTCCTTCATATTTGCCGGGACCACCCCTTCATCTCCATCCTCCTACTGTAGACGGTGCAACCTCTCGGACCCCAGCGAAAAGAGAGGTGGATTGGAGAGTTTCAGCTCCCTCTTCGCCATTCTCTGGCCACTGACCGAAGCCTGTGCTGTGACGCTGGCTTGGGTTTCATGGTTGTTTTTGCGGACACCTTGCAGACAAAAGACCCTGCATTGTGGCTCAAACAAAGTTCTTCATTCTTCGGTAAAAACTCGGTTGATGGCCCAATGTTTTTCTAGCAAAGCAATGGTGGGGCCCTAACCGCAAGGTCTTTCCTGCTGGAGACAGAGAGGAGCCCCCAGAGGAAGCTAATTAGGTGGGGTGGTGTCCATGGGGGTGACCTCTGTGCTGGAGGCAGGATTGGGAGCCAAGCTTGTGGACGTGCTCGTTGACGGGCCCACACTGACTGCCCCAGTGACGGGTAGGCTGGTGGTCCTACCAGTTCTCAAGGTGCCCACAGCAGTGGCAGGGTAGCCGGGGGTGGAGGCTGGGACGGACACCCCACTGGATGACGCGTTGCTGGTGGTGCTGAGCCCTCTGCTGGAATGGTGGGTGCTGTGTTTGGATGTACCTCCTAGGATGGGAGTTAAGGTGGGGGCAGCGGTGCCCCCAAGAACAGGGTTGTTATGAGGGTTGGGGCCTGTGGTTGTTACGAGGGTGCCCTGCCTAGAGCGCTTACGGGAGCTCCGGCCCACGCTTCCCCCAAAGCTCTGAGTGGCTGTGCCAGAGGGACCGAGGGCAGCAATGGCTAGCCCGGTGCTGGCCTGCGTGCCCAAGGTGGCCTGGGTGGTGCTGCCCAGGGCTGGCTGGCCTGGAGCAGAGGTCGGGGCCTGGGCTGGGGCCGCAGCTGCCTGTTTTCCACCTCTGGAGTCAGGGGGAACCCCTGAAGAAAGGGTGTAGGTAGGTGGGGTTGTGTCCATAGGGGTGGTGTCCATATCGGTCGTGTCCACTGGGGGGGTGGTGTCCATTGGGGTGACATCCGTGTCGGAAGCGGTCTTGGGAGCCAGGCCTGTGCATGTGCAGGCTGAGGGGCCGGCACTGCCTGCAG
>PVJI01029231.1:0-15523 GCA_004026765.1 Micronycteris hirsuta
TTTGTTCCGGAAAGGGTAGAAAGGAGTTATGCCTTTCTCTCCCCCAAGTTTTATTAACTCATCATATTTGTAATTATATGCTTGCGTTGGTGCCTGTATCCCCTGCAAGACAGCAGTTTTCAGCGGTATCCCCAGCAGTGTGCCTGGTATGAGTAAGGGTGCAATAAATGTTTATGGAATGAATGAGTGAGTACATTGCTCTTAAAATACTTCACAAGAGCATGCTGGCTTTTCTAAATAGCACAGAACTAGAAATAACTTTGGAAACTCACTAGCCCAATCAGCCCATTTTTAAGAAAGAAAACTAAAACAGAGAAGTCAATGATTTGCTGAAGGTCGCACAGCAGAGCGAAGGCTAAAACCCAAGACCACTGACTTCTTCTTCAGTGAGTGAAGGGCAACTTCAGGTCTCATTGGGGTGTGCTGCTGGCGATGGACATGAGACAGCAATTGTACAGGCTCTGAAAGCCGGGCATTTTGCACCCTTCTGAGGCCCGAGGAAAGCCACAGGGAAGTAGTCTTTGCAGCCTAGCCTCCCTCCCAGGTCAGGATGTAACTCACCTGGACAGGGCTGCATTCAGGGGAGACTTTGGCCCCCACTGTGTATTCAGGGCTTTTCCAGGGCCCCATAAAGCTCAAATATTGATTCAGCATCTCTCCTTTAAGATCTCCTAAGCTGCACTGGGAAAGGACTGACAAATAAGAAACAGCCGAAGATATACCCAGAGAATTATTCCAGAGAAATGAAATGAGGTGTTGGCGGTGCAATGAAATAAACTCTGTTTTTGTTCTGCTCAGGCTCACTGAGAAGCAGGAAGGAAGCTGAAGCCATTACCAGTCTTAGAAAACAAAGCAAAACTGGATGTCAGTTACAGCTTTCTCCTGGATGTGTTGTTCAGAGATGTGCCTGGCCTGATCACGGGAGAATTATGGCTCTCATACCATAAACAGCACTGATCCATATCCTCCCTCAGAGACTATGAGGGGGATTCTGCAATAGTATTTTATGGTTTGAAATAATGTATAATATAAGCCCCTAATCTGATGGTAATGGTCTACTCTGTCACCCTGTACTATAGAAGTGCCGATAACAACATGAATAATGCTTACCACGGTTAAACTCTGGCTATGCATGATTCCATTCACGAGTCACAATAGGTTTTATCCCTATTTTATAGGTGAGGAAATCAAGGTTCAGAGAGTACCAGTTTTGGGATCACATCTGCCTGATGCTAAATCCTTAAACTGGTGTTCTTAACTTGTGCTCAGAGCTTATATAATGCATTAGAAAAACCAGTGTCAATCTAGGTGTGCTTCTTCTCCCACTGCAGGCAGAAACTTTCTATTCACGGCCTTCACACATTGCTGTCTTTCTGCCTTGAATGTTCTTATTACCCACTCTCCAATGAGCCCTGTTCCTACTCGCCCTTCTGGATTCTGAGCCCCCTCTTCCAAGAAGCCCTGCTTGCGCAGCACTCCCCTCCTGTTTCTGCCATTGCATCAACGATGCCGTTTTCTCAAAATCTTGTTTTCCTCCTGCTAGATGGTGAGTCCCTTGAGGTCAAAGGCCATTTCCCATTCTGTGCTCCCTGTGCCTGATAGAAGTAGGTCTTCCTTATATTTTTATTTATTAAATGAAAGGCTCTGCAGCACCTGATAATTGCTAGGACCATGTTTTCTAATCACAAGATGATGGAAGGTGCTTTAAAAGATTAAATTCCTCTTGGGGTGGAGGATTCGTTTTCATCAGTATCCCCAGCAGAGCACCTGGCATCAGTCAATATGCATTAATGTGAATCTAAAGGACCCAGAAGAATCCTACCAATAAAATACTAAACTAAACTAAAGAAAAGACAAAGCTCAGTGGGAATGAATCATGTTATTCAAGGTGGTAAATCAGAGCAAAAATCGTTAGGGATGCTGGAATGAGAA
The DNA here is from genome assembly GCA_004026765.1 of Micronycteris hirsuta. Taxonomy (NCBI): domain Eukaryota; kingdom Metazoa; phylum Chordata; class Mammalia; order Chiroptera; family Phyllostomidae; genus Micronycteris; species Micronycteris hirsuta. The sequence continues at coordinate 1,933 of PVJI01029231.1, forward strand.
AGACCTCAGATCCCAGTTCTGTCACTTCCTGCCACCTGGTCTAGCAAATTAAGAATTGTATCTGAAGTTTAGTCTCTTCATCTGAAAATCAGGGATAATAATAATGCCAACATTATAGGGCAGTTGTGAGAATTGCTCACAATACCACGAGTAAGAGTCTTAGCACGAAGCTCAGCATAATGTTAGCATCGATGAATGGCAGCTATTTCTACAGAGCTGCATAGTCCTCTCTTCGCCAACAGGCATGTGACGGTCTTGAATACACTTTTCATCCAAGGGGTCGCTGATCTGATGTGGAGGTGCAGGACAGTAGGTGACTAGGATTTCACATCAGCAATGTATAAAGTGTGGAACTCCTATTTTCGGGTTGTGTGGTGGGTCTATAAAAAGTCATCTTCCACATCCCATCCTAAAGCAGAATTGATCACTTAAATATAGTTCATTTTATAATCTGCATTTAAAGTAATTTTTAATACTGTATTTTCTTTCTATACTGTGAGCTGCATAGGATAGAAATTGTCTCTAATTCACCCTTCCTTGGGCTTTGTTAGTAGCACAATGCCTAGCATAGAGTAGATAATTTTATTTTTAGCACTTGTCATAGCTGTTCTTGACAGTTTTTTAAGTATAATTAGGTTTAATATATATTTCTTATAAGAGTCCGTGGGTATCAGAGGGAGTTAAAATGGAAAAGTAACCTGCCCAACTACTGTTCTTTATTTAATTGTATTACCTTCAAATACTGGGACCTCTGCAAAAGTAGCATTCTCTTTTGAAGCCATGGGACAAGGGAGCCAGCCACCGCCTCCATGTCTACCACCGCTCACACTCGGGGCCGAGCTGTTCTGGAGCCTGGATCAGAGTTGTGACTGCAAGGAGGCCCAGGGGCTGTGTGATCACTCACCACTACGTCCTCAATATCCCCCACCCGAAGTTTCAGGTACATAGCAAACACTCAGAAATCGTTGCTCTTGAAAGTTTTCTGTCACCAGACAATGAAAGAAGAGTTACAGGAAAGAATCTCCAAAAGCCTTTGCTTCCAAGCTATAGGTGCCTGTGTCACTTGCCTTCTGTATGGGTGTGGTTCTCAGACTTCAGAGCACAGAAGAATCACCTGGAAAATCTGTTAAGATTTGACTGGAGGTGGTGGCCAGGATGGAGGAGACAACTGTAGGTGCTGAGGGAAATCCTAGTGTGGCACAAGAGCAGGCGTTCATTCCAAAGTAACTTCAGCAGAGCTGCAGGATGCAGACATGGGGCCAGAAGGCTGATGATGGGTCATTCTGTGGAGACAGTCTCACAATCCAGGCGGGAGTATGGATATCGGCATGGCCTATAAAGATAGCATAGACCCGAATCTTCAGATGGGACATGAGAGAAGTACTTGGGTCTCTGGGAGATGCATTGACTACATCAAGTTGGACTGTTGCCTGGAGGCATAGGGGTACCAAGGACACTAGCAAGATACAGTTCAGAAAGGAGAACTAGTCCTTGAGATGGGGGAAGAATGGGCTGAGTTCTTTTCTTTATGACACAGTTCAAGCATCCCCTGCTGTAACTTTCCCCTGCCCCTTACATTGCTCTCATCATGCTGCATTGCAGTAATCTGTTTATATTTCTGTCTCCCTCACTAAACGGTGAGCAAGTTGGGGGCATGGCCCTTGTATTATTACTATTATTGTTACTTCTTATCTTTGTGTCTCTAGTAGTTAGCTCAGGGTCTGGCACATGATATCTATTCCTTAAATGTTTACTGAATGGTGGCAGGAGTAGATGGATGGGTGGATTTGTGAATGATTTATTTTCCTTCTCTCTCCCTACATCAAGTTTGAAAGAGGTGTTTAAATCGCTCTGGCAGGAAAGCCTGGTACTCCTAGGTGCTGGAGCAGGTCTGAGTGCGCATGTGGAGATTAAGTGATCCCAGATGTCAGGAAAGGTGAAGGAATCAAAGAGGATGGGACCAGAAGAGGAAAATGTTCAGCAACTAGTCATTAGTCTAGTGTGGCTGAATCTATCGTTTTAATCTTTTCCTTTAGTGGGACAAGCCTATCAGAGGGCTAAGAGGGTGGCAAGGAGGGAGAAAACGTTTACATTAATAGTATTCATATTTTCAAATGGAAACCTTATTAGATTCTTATGAAACAGATTTATTATTGCTCCTATAGAGATGTGGAAACAACAATTTGTTTAAGGTCCTAGGGCTACCGCAGGGCAGTCTAGAGCTGGAGGCACTCCCTAGTGAGTGATTACCTTAATTTGGGGCCCTGGGAATAAAGGAAGAACATTATAAATGCATTGGATGCCTGGGGAGAGGGGGTCTGGACTCATATTTCACTTCAGTAACCTTGACACACACAACAGGACCACCGAGACCTGGAAAACCTCTCATGACATATTTCATCAATCCTCAAGTTGTTTTTCACCAAAAATTGCTTATTTCTGGTAGTTTCTGTGTAGTTTCCTTATATTGATTAATCTAATTATCAGCCATAGAAAAATGTTATTCATCCAGTTAACCAGCACTTTTGGGCATGCATATTTTGTGGCACATGGCATTAGCAACCCAAGAATAATAAAAAATAATTATGTATTGTTGAATGACTAGAACTGTGCTAACATTTCTCACATATTCCTTTAATTCCTCCTCACATCTGCTCTAATAAATAGATATTATTATCACCCTGATTGGCAGTGAGGAAAAGAAAGCTCAAAAGTTTAACTAACTCGGCTGTATTCTCTCAAGTTCTGACCTTGGATGACTCTTTCTGACTTTACCATCCATATTTTTTTCAGTATAGCACACGTGGATCAGAGGTTCATGATTCACTCAGGAAGGCAGATTGTAAATGTGTAACTAAGTGTAAAGTTTGATATAAGTTTTTTAATATAAATTCCAAAGCACTGGGGGGCTAATCAATTCCCTTGCCAGAGAAGGCAGCAGCGTGAAGATAATGTTCCAGTCAGGCCTTAAATGAAGAATAGTTTGTAAAGAAAACACTCTTTTGCTTTGTATATTAGCTTTAACTTCTCGACAAGCACACAAAGGTGGAGGTGAAGAAATATGTTTAGTGTACGCAGGTCCACCTTAGCCCATCACCTCCGATGCTTCCCTGGGATTCTCCTTCTTTCTCCCCTGTACTGTTGGCTGCTATGCCTGGGTTCATCTGCGTGGTTAAACGGATAGTCCATCTGTTCTCAATGAAAAGTACAAATATTCTGATGCCAACCTTGAATATAAAATTGTCACATAATTAAAGCAGAGCTGTCAAACATCTTGTCTTCTGAAGGCCAGAGAACATGTTTAGTGACGTGTTTGTGTGACTACGTTACTTATTCCGGGCAATGGTATAATCAGGAATATTTTAGAAGGTTTCCTGCTGGCATAGGAGGAGTTTATGCATAGACCTAATAATAAATGGGAGATCATTACACATATGAGAGGAACATTCAGCATCCTGGGGTAGAATTCACAATTAACTCTTCCAACAATACCATCTTCACAGGTTTTATTGTCGCTTCCTTTTCACTATATATATATATATATATATATATATATATATAGGCAAGTTACCAATGCATGCTTTTAAAGTCTGTGCTTTTTTTCTCAGGTATTTTTTCCCTTCTATTCATTGCCCAAACAAGATGTCAGTTGTCTGTCCTCTGCTCTTTGAAGGTAGTCCATTGTATTAGCTCAGGGTTTTGGAGCCTGAAGGCTGGTTTGAATAATAGCTCCACAGTTTTCCATCATGCAAACTCTTTAATACTGGATTTCCCCTCTGTAAAATGCAGTGAAGAGAGCACTGACTTTATAGGGTTGGCGTGACACCAAATGAGACAATGCTTGTAGAAGGCTGGGTATCATTCCAAGCACATAGGGATATCTCCATCAAATGTTAACTTTTGTGATGTTTTCTAGCATAGTTCTTGGTACTAAGCAGGTGCTTGAATGTGTTTGTTATATGGCAGAAGGACACAAACACAAGGGATATAAGTGGCTTATTTAGGGATCCGTAGTCAGTGGCAAGGTTGAACTGTAGTCCACCTCTTTCAAACCAAGGGCATTTCTTTTTATAGTAGGCTAACCTATCTTTCTTCTTTCCTTTTTTTTTTTAAACTGCTATTTGTCTACATTTTAATATTTGAAAAAGGTTTGTGCCTATTTCTATTTGTTTCCTAAACACCTTCTACTTCCAAAAGGATTGTTTTATTAAAAAAAACATAAGTAAAGTATGAATGCCACATAACTGATATTGAAAGTCAGTATCTATAATCACAAAACAAAATGAGAGGGGGTGGGGAATTATATCCAAAGTGATGTACTGAGTCCATAAACAGAGTTGCAACTCTGTCTTTCCTAAGTGATGCACATGGACGCACACCCACACGCACCCAGAGGAGAAGCAAGCTATTTAGGCTGGGGTTGGGGAGGGATTGTCTCTTACTGTCCTGTTCTTGATAGTCCTGGTCAGATCCCCTAGCTTGGAGCCCTTTTAGGTCAATATGGAGCTCCTCCTAGAGTTCTAGTGACACCTCCCTCACTGGCATTTCCGCATTCCCTCCTGAGGTGTTTAACACACCTGAAAGATCGAGCTCAAAGACTGGGAAGCTATTAGTCCTTCAACTTCTGGGGACGTGGTTAGCAGAGAGGAATGTGGATCAGCATACTTAGTTTTCACCAGAGGAGGTTATGAGCGAAAATGCAGCTGGATCACAGCACCATAAGCCCATGGTCCTTCCCACTGCTCAGGCAAAAGGTCAAGTTGGAAAGAGTCTGAGTCTGATGTTCAAGCTGGACACATCTTTTAGACAGAGTGCAGATGGCCTGTGGTTTAGTCTGTTGTATCAATCATTGCTTGCATTTTACAAAATGATTATACAACCAAGGACATCTTTATTACCATATTTTATAACCACACTTTCCCCTCCAGGCTTCAATGTGATCATAGATAATTAGAGGCGGGCAGGGCAATGTGGCAGATCCTGTGACTTGGTTATGTGTCCTGCTGACTGCCAAGTGGACATCCCTAATTCTGAAACAATGCCTAGAGTGTTAATTGGCATTGCCCAAGAAGTTAAGACATCTCCAACCACTATGAAAAAGACATAGGAACATTTTTCATTTTACATGACATGAAGAGAAAATGTTATATCAGTGAATTATCTCCTATTCTGGAGGATATGTGGAAAAATTACTCAGAATCCAAAGATCACAGACTAATGTCAGAAAACTGTTCTGTTTGAATGTATCTCCAGAGGGCTAGTCTTTCAAGAATTGTGGTCAAATATATTTGATTCTGAATGTTTCTGAGATAAAACTACTTTCAAAAGTTGGATAAATTAATCAGCTATACACTTGTTCATCGATGGAACAAAGAATAATGTCACTCTGTTTTATGCTAAAGAGTTTGGTGGTCATCACAGACACATAAGTTAAAATGCTGTGATCCCTAAAGTCAAAGACCTTCAATTAAAGAAATGCATACCCCTCTAATACAAAATAATGTTGAGTGCAAACTGTAATTGAAATGAAAGAAAGAAATATATACTCTTTAGTTTGGAAGGAAATTTAAATATATTTGGTCTAGCCTCCTTTACAAGAAGTCTGGTAGGATGGGCTCAGGGGTGAGAGGTGGGGATGGCTGGGGTGGGGGAAGTGGTGGGGGGGAAATGGAGACGATGGTACTTGACCAACAATTAAAATGTGTTAAAAAAAGTTTGGTAGGAAAAAATTTATTTGCAGAAAAATAACTACTTTTAAAAGCTAAAGAATAATAAAGTGCTATAAATTCTCATGTTGTGGAAAGACTGCTTCAAGTTGGAGGCTGTCAGGGAAGACTTGAAGCTGGAAATGGCTTTTATCTGATTCTTAAGAGATGGTCTATCCTCAACAAAATATTAGCAATCTGGATTCAGCAATATTAAAAAGATCATACACCATGATCAAGTGGGATAAATCCCAGGGGTGCAAGTATAGTACAATATTTGCAAATCAATAAACATAATACACCACATAAACAAAGTGAAGGACAAAAGTCACATGATCTTATCAATAGATACTGGAAGAGCATTTGATAAGGTACAGCATCCATTTATGACAAAAACACTCAGCAAAGTGGTAATAGAGGAAGGATACTGCAGCATAATAAAAACCATATATGAGAAAACTCAACATTATACTCAATGGGCAAAATCTAAAATTTTCACCTTAAGTTCAGGAATGAGACAAGGGTGTCTGCTGTCACCACTCTTACTCAATGATATTGGAAGTTCTAGCCACAATGATCAGACAGGAAAAGAAATAAAATGCATCCAAATTGGAAAGGAGGAAGTAAAATTGTCATTATTCTCAGAAAACATGATAGTATATGTAGAAAACCCTATACTCTCCACCAAAAACTACTTGACCTAATAAGTGAATTTGGCAAAGTAACAGGATACAAAGTCAATATTCAGAACTTGATAACCTTCTTGTACACCAACAATAAATTACCAGAAGGAGAAACTAAGAAAAAAATCCCATTTACTATAGCAATAAGAAAAAATAAAGTACCTAGGAATAAGTTTAACCAAGGATGTAAAGGATCTATACTAAGAAACCTATAGAACACTGAAGAAAGAAATTAAGGAAGATATAAATAAATGGAAGCATGTGCCATGTTCATGGATTGGAAGAATTAACATCATTAAAATGTCCATATTACCCAAAACAATCTACAGATTAAATGCAATTCCTATTAAAATACCAATATCTTTCTGGCAATCCAGAAAGCAGTCTGGCATGCTTGGGTAAATAATAAATGTGTCAGGAACACAAATCAACACAAACTAGCTGACATATATTGAATGCTGTCTGTGCCATGCCTGTGCCCAGCACTCTCTATGTAGTTGCTCACTGAATTCTCATGGCCACCCGTGACAGTCGTTTTCTCATTTCTATATACAGATGAAAAATCTGAGGCACAGGGAGGTTAAATATTATGCCCAAGGTCACAAAGCTAGGAAGCATTTGAGCTGGAATTCTGACTGCACCTGTCTGCTCATGCTCTAAACTTCTATGCTCGCTGTACTATGTACATATGAAAGGATCTTCAAATGAACTTCACCTATGAACGCTTATCACATGCATTGAAATTTGGTTTCATTTGCTTCCTTCCCCTACTAGACTATAAGCTCTTTGAGAGAAAAAACCGTCTTTCTGGATTACCAGTGATTCCCCTGGCCCGGCACATAGTGAATTATAAGTAAGTTTTGTAAGGCTCTGTAATGGGATGGACCAGAAAGCTTCACTGTGTATCTCTTCATTTGAATGGAGTGGGGCAATATTAAGCCCTTTCGTAGCCCATCTTTATATCACAAGGAGATTTCCCCTTCTTTGAAGAAAATAGTTGATGCGAGTGTGAGTGCAGTAGGTGAACTCTGGCAGTCTAGGCCAGGTCCTATGCGTCCAAGGAGCACTATTGGCAGAGAGTCTAAATTCCTTATGCTGCTGCACAGATCCCCACCAAAGAAGAATCCACTGCAATCCTGCTCAAGATTCTTTGAGTTTTGGAGGAAACAAAAAGGGACCATAGATGGCATAGTTGTTTTGCCTCTTGGAAGGATGATTCCTTAATGGAAATTAAAAAAAAAAAAAAAAAAGCTTTCTTTTTTTACTTTAAAGTCAGGGTTTCCCAAGGAATAGAGTTCCAGTCCTTACCACTCCCAGTTAGGACAGAACTATAGCCACCACCTCTGTGGTGGAATGCAGCTTTTGCTCTAAGTGTCAGGGTTGGAAGCCTGCACTGGGAAGTGCCGGTCCGTGGCTATGGTCAGAAGCAGCAGTGATGGAGAACGCACCTTGCAGAGGGTACACCAGCCTATGCCCCCATAGCAGAGTCACGTCCAGCATGCAGGCAGCCAGGGAGGAAGTTGCACACCACCCAATATGAGAACATGTATGGAAGGGTATGAAGGAAAACGTTCGTGAAAAAGGCAAAGACGAGAAAGAGTGTCAAGTTGATAGAAACTTACAATGAAGATTTGCATGAAGGTCAACAAACCCATAAAAGGAACATTGTATTATGAGCTGATAACACTGTGCTACACGCACACACACACACTAGCAGAACAGAACAAGAGGACAAAAGAGAGATAAAGAACACAAAAGAGAAAAAAAGAAGACATTAACCCATTGAGATGATTGATCTAACTCTGATTTACCTACTTTCAAACCCTGAAATCTCCAATGTATCCCTTTTTTAAAAGTAATTTCTTCTTATTTTATTTTATTTTTATTTTTGTTTTTACTTTATTGTTGTTCAATTACAGTTGTCTGCATACTTGCCCCTCCCCTCTCCCTTCAATCCCACCTCCCTTCCTTGCCCCCCTCCCCACCCTTGGTTCTGTCCATGTGTCCTCTATAGTGGTTCCTGTAAACCCTTCTCCCCATTGTCCCCTCCCCCCTACCCCCTGGCTATTGTTAGATTGTTCTTAATTTCAATGTCTCTGGTTAAGTTTTGATGCTCAACATCATTAGCCATCAGAGAGATGCAAATTAAAACCATGATGAGATACCACCTCACACCAGTCAGAATGGCCATCATCAACAAAGCAACAGGTAACTGCTGGAGGGGATGTGGAGAAAAGGGAACCCTAATGCACTGTTGGTGGGAATGCAGACTAGTGCAGCCACTGTGGAAAACAGTATGGAATTTCCTCAGAAAAATTAAAATGGAACTGCCTTTCAACCCAGCAATTCCACTACTGGGATTATACCCTGAGAACCCTGAAAAACCAATTCAAAAGAACCTCTGCACTCCAATGTTCATAGCAGCACAATTCACACAATAGCCAAGTGCTGGAAACAACCTAAGTGCCCATCTACAAATGAATGGATCAAGAAACCATGGTACATTTACACAATGGAATTCTACGCAGCAGAGAGGAAGAAGGAGCTTATACCCTTTGCAACAGCATTGATGCAACTGGAGAGCATCATGCTAAGTGAAATAAACCAGGCGGTGAGGGACAAATACCATATGATCTCACCTTTAACCGGAACATAATGAACAAAAGTAAAAGTAATTTCAAAACCTTCTTTCTCCAGCCTTTCTGCATTCCAACTATTATCTACACTTTATGTTATTCTTTACTATACCACCCTGGGTCTGTGCAGAACTCTCCAGTTCCCATCCCCCATTTCCCTGCCTCAATATCTTCACTCATAGTCTCCTCAATATATGGGTGGATATTCAGTGTTATTTCTTCCTCTCAGATCTTCCCCCTAATCTCCATTCTTGAAGGCCTAAGCTAAGCTAACATCATTAATTCATGTGTTCTTTCATTTATTTAACCAAAATCTGTTGAGAGCTTCTTCTTATAGCACAGAAAGCATTTACTGTCTATCCCAGCTGTTTTTCTCTTTGTCACAGTTGCCCTACCTGATGGACTGGCAGTTTCAGCTTTGGAAGTCTGGAGTGCTTTGTGTATGCCAGTTCTCACAGATTTTTTGAATACATAACTCCCTGGCTAGAGCCTATTTGTGTGAGAAAGCTCTGCCAGTTAAAACAAAACTCACAAAGTGTGCTTGCAATTAGTTGAAATATTCAAGTGTTTGGTAAAATTTGCTAAGGTTCATGCACAGTGTGGGATTGATGTTACCCAGAAAGCCCTTTTGGTTCCAAGCTCCCATTGCCACCTCCCTAGAAAAACACCCTCTCTCACCTGGCTCCTGGCATTCTGGCTGCCTTCGGCCTTGCTGCCTCGAATCCATTCTCCATCCTACTGTCATCGCCATCTTTTAAAATACAGATCTGATTGTGTCTGCCCCTGTTTGAAGACTTGGATGGCTTGCCTTTGTTCTTGGGGTACATTTCCAACACTTAAGTCAGAACACCCTGCAAGATCTCCTCAAAGCTGGACTCTTCAGGCTCCTCTGTGCATCATCGTCTTGCCACATAGCTCATCTTTGCTGTTTCTCCTTTCTGGAATAATGCTCTGCCACCCCAATGCCATGCATCATATCCCTCTCCTTAGCTCTTTCTTATCCTTTATGCAACTACTCCCCTACCTCCTGCCCAGATCTGAGATTTTGTTTATCTAGCATGTCATTTTATCTAGCATGCCATATATTCTCTACAGTAGCATGTTTCATGCCATTTTTAATTGCCTACACTTTTATTTAAACCCCATGAAACTGAGGATTCATAATGGCAAGGATTATGTCTGTCTTGTTCATCAGCTGATACAAGGGTGTGAGACAAGATAGCACTCAATGAATAGTTGTTGAATTGGCTTGAGTAGAATCTCATTAGGAAACTAACAGGACACTTATTCTACCAAAATTATCATGAATAAGAATGGCACTTTCTCATTTAACATCACTAAACTGACTACTTTGTGAAAATGACCCTTCTGGAGTCTTGTATCTTCACCTAATTGACTAAGACAAGGAGGGGTGCCCTGGCCAAAGGGATGCTCCACCTGATTCCTAGGATCACTCCCAGGCCTGAACTGCCTTGCAAAAGGTGAGGTCATCAAGTTACAACCCTTAATAAAACAACAATAATCTGTACTTTAGTGTTTTTGATGTGACAGCTATTTTTAATACACCTTGTTTTAATACTCAGAACTATTCAGTAGTCAGTATCATTCTTTATTCCTTTATATGAGGAAGCTGAGCTCACAGATTAGTAAGTCACAGAGCTAGAATTCAAGCATTGCTGCTTCTCATTCCAGAGGCTTTGGTCTTTGGATTTCACTGCATGGTCTCTCTAAAGGCTTCCCCATGCATGCAGGCTGAGGATGGAGTAGTGACTAGGAAAATCTGGTGAAGTCGACTCAGGGGTTAGTAAGTTGCTCCTAGTTAAGGAATGTTGGGAAAATGTCTATCCATCTTTGTTGTACTTTTTCAAAAACAAATCAGCACTCTTCGTTTATGAGCCTACTGTTTTGGCTCATGCATGACCAGGAATACATGATTTTTGAAAAGTTGTGTGGGCAGATGAAAGTCTTCTACCTCAAAATATGTATTCACCAACACCCTCTTAGCAACAACTCCGAAACCTGAAGGAGGGCCCATTAGGACTGCAAGTAACGCTGCTGCAAACATCTGTTTATTATGAGCCACATTGCTGAAGCATCATTAAGTGTCTGTGCTATCAAAATAAATCCTTGTCTCTGACCCATGATATGTTCAGTCATCCAAGAGACAACTCCTGAGATATAGCTCAACAAGCTTCATGAAAAACTAGAGTTTCAAAACTGAGCTGTTACCTAATGGGAAACTTTCTACTATTCCAAGGTATATTATGCTAAATGACCAATCATTTTTTATTGATTCTCAGTGCTGTTAGTCAGGAAGTCCTGAGTACATAATCCTTGCTGATCTTCTGGTCCTTGGAAATGACAGCTAAAGCCAGCAGCCGGCTTAGGGGAAGAGAGAGATGAAGGCAGCGAGGGCTCTTCTGCTGCATTATTCATACAAACAAGACCATCCACTAATGGCCATGCAGGGCCACTATTAACTCTTGGTGCTTAGAAACAAGAACTGAGGATCAAAGTCTTAGCAAAACTATAAGTATGAGGTTATGTGAAAATGCCAATTATTTTTAGGTGTTTTATTCTCATAGCTTAAGGCTTTAAATTCTGAGTTTGAGAAAGATAGGTTGATACCTCTGACCATTTAACTTCCCCTGGTCTATAACATCATGTAGCACATCTTACCTCAAAAGTATCTGTGGTATAGGTAAATGTGGGGGGAAATTTGGGCACAGGTATGGACAGAGGGAAGGCAATGTAAAGATACAGGTCATCCATAAGCCAAGGAGAGGGACTCTTAAACTAATCCTACTGATACCTTGATTTCAGACTTCTAGGTTCCAGAACCATGAGAAAATATATTTGTGTTGTGTAAGTCACCTGGTCTATGGCACTTTATTTGGAAGTCTTAGAAAACTAATGCAATCCTTTACGAACTTCACCAATTATCCATATCTCTCCAACTCTCCTGCTACCACCCGGGTCCAAAGCAACATCATCTTTTACTTGCACTATTACCATTATTTCTTAAATACTCATGGTTGCCCATATCCATTGTCTCAGCCCTCCTAGCAATTGCTCAAGTAACCTTAAAATGCAAAAAAAAAAAATATTATGCCTTTTCTCTTCTGTGGTTATATATGACAAAACATTGCATTTGTCTGAGCAAAGAATGTTAAGGACTTGAAATAAGGTCATGGTGTGGGGACAGTGAGGAGGAGCTAAGAATCAGATGGGCTTAGAAGATGGAATCCAAAGGAATGTATAACCCACTGAATGGTGAGAGAGGATAGTGAGGAGTGGATCATGAATGTCTCTTAGGCAGTGACATATTTAGAGTTCTTGGCACACAGAGGTAATATTTTTTCAAAATATTTTATTTATTTAGTTCTAGAGAGAAGGGAAGTGAGGGAGAAAGAAAGGGAGAGTAACATTGATTTGAGAAAGAAACATCAACTGGTTGCCTCTCACACGCACCCCTAATGGGGACCAAACCTGCCACCCAGGTACATGCACTGACCAGGAATCAAACCAGCAACCTTTTGCTTTGCGGAATGACAGCCAACCAACTGAGCCACACAGGTCAGGACAGGGACGATTATTTTTAAACTCTTTTCTCTCCTATATGACAAATTCATGTTCAGTAATTATCATGTAACCATTGATGTCATTATTTTGTTGATTTGTAATTTAAAAACAACACATAGAAAATGCATTTAAATTTTAAAATCATTATTTAAATTCAGTAAAGTATATTATATATTTCACTAAAGGCTTTTTTTCATTGTGTTTTCAAAGCAAAAATATTGTACCTTACAGTTCACTTTTAGTTCACTACTTTTAACGCAAATGAAATCTCCAAGTGGTTATACAGAATGAAAGAACGTAAGCACCCGTGTCCTGTCTTGGTCTTCACAATGGCTGCACTGCTGTTGTTTATTTCTAACCTACTGTTTTAATGCGGGAGTGTGCGTTCTCACGGGAACTGAAGATACACGGTGCCTGATGTGAGTCTGAATGCTTCAGAAATGTTGTGAAGGAACTTTTGAAAGAAGCAGGTGAATGGGAGTCCACACCTGTTGGGGGTCAACCGCATAACTGGACATTCTTTGGATTAATTTCCATGGCGGATATAATGCTTATTGTACCATGTCATACAGTGGGCTAATTTGAAACTTTCATCTTTATGATGAAAACTCAAGAATAACAATAGCAATTATTTCAAACTTACATTACTTTTGCTGGCAGGGGAATTTTATCACTGACATTGTTTAGACTTGCCAGAACAAGGTAATTATCATCATCATCACCATTGTCAGATCTATTTTTGTCAAAAATGATGCTTAAAGTCTCTATAGACGATGCTCCCGTAAGTGACCGTACCTGGGATGAACTGCTCCCACTACACTAGCGCTGCGCTGCTCTGCCCTTCGTCTGCCCAGTTGTCAGGCATCTGACTCAGAAAGAGATAGATTCTGTTTATATTGCTTGTTAGCGGATGGGAATGGAGGAGTGACTGGGAAAATGTGGCAAAATCAAATTTTACATCTTGAAGTCCTCACCCCAACTACCT
>PVJI01029232.1:0-15544 GCA_004026765.1 Micronycteris hirsuta
GGTAATTCATGATTCTACAAGTATGGTTCACAGACTTTTCCTTGGTTGGATCTTCCTCCATGATTGCTGAACTTCTAGCGTTTGCTTTCAGATTGCAGGTAATGTTATATTCCTTCAAGTGTTCAACTGCAGGCTCTACCGTGAAGTTAAAGTGTTGACAAGGTGAATGGAAATCATTTGCCTTCACTTCCATGGATCCTCTCATGATAAGAACTAGAGAGAGATTAAGAAAATGTTATTCACAGAATGGTAATACATAGTAATACAACTCAAAACTAAATCCCTTCCTTCCTACATAGAAAAAGAAGAAACAAGAAGTTGCCCACATTAAAAGTAATGATTTACGCCCGGCTGGTGTAACTCAATGGATTGAGCGCGGGCTGGGAACCACAGGGTCCCGGTTCGATTCCCAGTTGGGGCACATGCCTGGGTTGCGGGCCGGGTCCCCAGTGAGGGCCATGTGAGAGACAACCATACATTGTTCTTCCTCCCTCCCTTCTCCTCTCTCTGAAAATAAATAAATAAAATCTTTAAAAAAAAATTAAAAAAAAAAAGTAATGATTTACATTTGTGAGATTGTGAAAACCAGGTGATAGTAAGGTTGAAATAGGTCAGAGTATCTCAAAGAAAACACAGATATTTCTATGAAAACTTGTGGAATAGATCTTATTTTTCAAAATTGTCACAACGGTATTTCTCATCCCCCATTACACTGGTTTGCTAGGGCTGCCATCATGAAGTGTCATAAACTGGGTGGTTAAAGCAACAGAAATGCATTGTCTCATAGTTCTAGAGGCTAGACTTTCAAGGTTAAGGTGTTGCCAAGTTGCTTCCTTCTGAGGGCTCTAAGGGTAAGATGTGCTCCACGCCCCCCTCTGGCCCCTGGGGGGTTGCTGGCAGTCTTGGCACCCCTGGTCTTCTAGGAGCATCACCCTGATCTCTGCCTTTCACTTCACCTGGCACCCTCCCTCTGTGCTCATCTGTGTCCACGTTTTTCCTTTCTATAAGGACACTGGTTGTACTGGATTAGGGTCTGCCCTACTGAGCTCATCTTAACTAATTACACGGGCAACAACCTTATTTCAGATAATATCACATTCTGAGATATAGAAATAGGCTGATGAACAAAGACAAAGTCCTTGTCATTAAGGGGCTCACTGGATAGGTAGACAGGTCACATGACAGCTCGTTAACAGTGGGTAAATGTTAAGCAGAAGTACCATGTTTTCCATGTATAACGCACACCCATGTTTCTGGCCCATACTCTCAGAAAAAAAAATCTTTCATTTTAATTTTTAATTCAATTATTTTATTTATATTTAGATACTTGGTTTTTATATTATAAAGAATTTTAGTAATTATTTTTTAACACATTATGGTATAAGAACTTTTGTGTGACAGATAATTACAAAACACAAGAATAGATACAAGGTACAAGAAATTTTATGCACCAGTAACAAATTAGTGCTACCCATGTATGATGTGCATCCTTATTTTTCCCTCAAACATTTGGGCAAAAAAGTGTGTATTATACATGGCAAAATATGGATATTACAAATGTATCAAGAATTCAATGACTCTTTAGAGAATCAAAGTGTGATTTTTTTTACTATGAGAACTCACAAGTTTACTTAGAATTTTTTAAATTCATTTCCTTAAACTCAATACCTTTGAAAGATCGTGTTAAATAATTTGTTAACCATCAAATGAATGTGAATTACAGTGGCTTTTTGATATATTTTAAATATATTTTCTTTTTGATAAAGTACAAGAACGAGTAATGCCCCAAAGCCCCACAAGTCACTCACCGAGAGTTGCCCCAGGGAGCATCCCAATGCCAATGGACTCAAAATTGGAATATGCTATTAATATCTTTTATAACAGAATAAGGTCATTTATCCTTGATAAATTTTATTCTCACTTTCCCTTTGCACTTACCTTGGGATGTTTGTTCCTGAGAAATAAAATCTATGTTTCCTTTGGACTCACAAAGCAAACACGAGGAGCACATTGTAAATTCACTGGTGATGTCTTGACACATTCTGGTGAAGTTTTGAAAGCTGGAGTGATTTAGAAATATTCCCATTATAGTCTCAGTTTCCCTTACTGGCTCCAGAAAAGTCACAAAAGAAAAATTTAAGGAGGAGAGTGAATAGGTGAGATTAGGTTGTAAACATACTTCCAGACATGATAACTCCAATATGTTCCCTATAAAGGAAAAAGAAAACTTTCTTTACTATGAAATTTTGAATTTTGAGCATTCAAATAAGCACACAATAAAAATTCCCAGTTTTTCTTAGGTGGATTCAGTACATTTTAGCTTACCAATGACAAGACTTTGTTTTTACATGAATTAACAATAGCAACTCATTTAAATATTCCTTTTTAAAATTTATCAACATTCTCTATTAATTCTCAGCCAACAGTCCTTGTAGAGAAGTGCTTGGAAACCCTAGCATTTTAACCATTCTCTCTTCCGGGAAAGTTTTAATGGACAAACCTTAGGTTCCTCTAAATTCATCTGTGCTACACGAGAGGTTCAAGTCAGCTGCATGGAGTCGAACAGAAATGAAAATCATGAACAGTATCTCTATCAGTTTCTGAGGGCTGTGCAACAAGTTATTACAACCTTGGTGGCTTAAAATAAGAAATTCATCTCTTACCATTCTGAAGGCCAGAAGTTTAACAGCAGCTTTACTGGTCTGAAACCTAGGTGTCCGTAAGACTGCGTTCCCTCTGGTCCTAGAGAAGAGTCTGTTCCTTGCCCCTCTTCCAGCTTTTGGTGGCTGCTGGCATTCCTTGGCGTGGCTGTACCACTCCAAACTTAGCCTGTGCAGCCATGTTGCCTTCTCTGCGTCTCTGTCTGTGTCAGATCTCCCTGTGCCTCTCTCTTATAAGGACTCTTGTGATTGGATTTAGGTTCACTCAGATGACGCAGGATAATCTCCCCATCTCAAGGTCCTTAACTTAATCACATCAGTGCAGACCTTTTTCCCTTATAAGACAGCATTTATGGGTTCTAGGGATTAGCACCTAATGTTTTTGGGTGGCCAGGAGTCAACCTACCAGAACTTCCAAAGATGAAATTTAACAGGGTGACATAACCTGTATTTTTGTCTGAAGACAAACATCAGATAAGGAAATAATGGTATAAATATAAAAAACACCAAGTTCAAAACAAAAGACAAAGACTTTGGTGCCAAGGTACTTGAGCAATTTAATCTCCATTAGTCTCAGTTTCTTATCAGCAAAATAAAGATGATAACTCTAGATCCTGCTAACCTCATGGGGTTATAGCAGCATGAAAACACTTTCAAAAATTGTCCAAATGTATTATTTAAAATGAACCCCCCAAAAAAAATAAAAATAAAATAAATAAAATGAAAACCCATATTCTACAAGTAAGTAAAGCTCACTGTATAAAAATTGGGAATCTCTATTTAGATGTCCTGATCTCCTAAGGAACAGGAACCCTTTCTTTCTGATATTCCCAGTCTGCCAGTCATTTGCTGGTACAAGAAAATAAGTAACATGCTCAATTCCACTTCTGTATGTTTTTCTTTACCATTTCTCATATAGTCATATAGGGAAAAAGATATTTTTTTTAATTTCCAAAGAATATGGAACACAATAGAAGAATTACTCTATTTTTAAAAATTACTTCTTCTAGTCATGCATCTTGATTAAAACTTAAAAGAAAAGCAAGCTATTGATTGACATTAAAAATTTTTTGCTTGTAATTTGTACTTTGTTACTAGTTCCATTAAGTGTTTCATTACTGATGATTATATTTTTATTATTTAATAAATTAAAGGTTCATTACCCACTATATTTGAAATTGCTTCTGTAATATTTCATGTGATTTCCATCTACAAACACATTTCATACTTGAGCTGCTATAAATTATTTTGGGGGGATGGGTAATTTACTCAAATACACAATTTTATAATTTATCTATAAACAAAGTTGTAATCAAATAGTAGCTAATTTTTAAAAATATTGTCCCAGGACAGAGATAGAAATGCACCATCTGATGGAAATCTATAGCTTTTTTATATTACTAAAATACATGAAAAGCTTATTTCTTGCCATGTTTCCATTTTCTTCACTAGACATTATATCTTATGAAATCTTTAAATTTTTGAATTTATATTCTTATGCTATGACCAAGAAGGGAGATAGGGAAATTTTTACTGTCAATATTGCAGTCTTATCCAATAAGTGATCAACTGGGCTTTCTAGAATTGATGATATATCCTTTACATTTGGTTATGAGCTCATTTTATGTTTTTTAAAACTTAGTTTTAAATAATTCAATTGGAAAATAAATAGAGGGCATATCCTTCCCTGGTATAATTTTAAGAAATAAATGAATTCCACTCAATCATTTTTGTTATCAGATGGGCTATATTCTCATCTCCATAAACAAGGATTTATGAATTTAACTACTGCCAATAATATTGCTGGGAACCAGACATCTAAATTCTCACTCGCAGAGACAGAAAGCATTCCAGAATTACTCCACTACTAAGACTGCAACTCTCAGAGTAAGTACATGGAATACTAAATAGAATAAGAAGGTATGTGATAGTATAAGACCAATGCCCAAGTCAGTCATGTTTTCTTTTCAGAGAAAAGCAAAGTCACATGAACTATCCTTATAGTCTTTTTTAGCTTTTATTATAAACAAATCATATATAAGCACATATAAAATGTATTGTACCAGTTCAAGAATAATAAAAATAAACACCATGTATTTATCAGAGATTAAGAAACAGGATATTACCAACATCTCTGAAGCCCCTTACCTTTCCCATCCCTATGTATGCCTTCTCTCCCAGAGGTCAACCATTATCATGAGTTTTGTGTTTATCACCTGTTTGCTTTATTGGAGAGTCTTTCCAAGGTGTATTTATTCCTAAATAACATCACATTATTTAACATATTTTAGAAATGTATACAGGTATATGGAATATATTGTATGTGTTCATTTATGACTTACTTTTTTGCTTAATATGTTTTAGTCATGTTTTTACACGTTGCTGTAATTATTTGTGATATTCATTTGAATGAATATACCACAATTTATTCATTTTTTGACAGTGACCATTTGGGTTGTTTCTATTTTTTGCCATTTTGAATAACGTTTCTATGAACTATAACTCTCATACATGGTAGGAATGTAAAACACTACAACCACTTTGGAAAACAGATTTTCATTTTCTTTAAGTTAAACATATGAGGTCTGTCCAGAAGGTATCCGACCATGTAATATGAAAAATAGAGGCATTCTGAAGAAGATACAAGATACAAGAAACTGTACACAGGACAGTGACGTCTCAGTCCCCTTCAAAGTAGCTACCTTGGGACCTCACACAGTTCTCCCAATTGCCGTCAGCTACCCCATCGTATCTTCCCGAATCTCATCAACAGTCTGAAATCTCTTTCCTTTCAAAGGTGATTTTAGTTTTGGGAAAAGGCAGAACTTGCAGGGCACCAAATCTGGGTTGTAGGGCTCCTGAGTCACCTGGGTGATTTGATGTGTTGCCAAAAAACTCTGCATGAAATGCGATGCATGAGTAGGCACATTGTCGTGATGAAGCTGCCCAGCGCCAGCTGCCCATAGCTGCGGCCTTCTGAATCATCCCAATAGCTTCCATGGAGGATGTTCAAGCTTAATGCAAAATCTGATGCAGATTCATTGCTCTACTTGCTCAGTCATTTGGAACGTGATGGCCACACAGTACACATGCTCACTCAGTGGCATCTACCGCCCCCACTGACTAGTACAGTGAAGTCATCATTGTTCATGCATGCACGTTCCAGTCCACTCTCCTTGACTACACTCTCCTACACTCTACATTGATGTCATGCAAACTGTCCTTGTTATATTAACAATGGCTGGATTTTTTTCCGGACAGCCCTCATATACTTACCATACTTACTCACCCAACAATTCTACTTCTAGGAATTTACACAAGAGAAATAAAAACCTATGTTCACACAAATACCTGTAAATGGATTTTCATGGCAGCTTTTTAATTTCTTTTAGCCAAGAATTGGAAACAACCTTTGTGGTTGCCTTTTAGTGTCCCTGTCTTATGCTTGGCTTCTGTCCCCTGCTGTGACCCAGTGAAACTGAGACTCTAAAGGCACCAGGAGTTGGAAGATGCTCCTGAGTGGCCAGTCTGTGCACTGTGGCTCACCCACGTGGACTCGTAATCTCTAGTCTTTCTCCCCCTTTGAGAAGTTTTCTCACTAGTTCAATTACGTATTTTTAAATTGTTAAACAAGTCATCTCACATTTTAGATTTTTGTGCTAGGGATGTTTTTCAAGGTATGGCTATGAGAACAGAAGTCTCGACTCTCTGTTGACCTTGAAAAACAAGTGGGAATTTATAATAAAACCTTCACCATTTGACAGACAATAAGAGCTGCAGAAACCACTCCATGTCAAGTCGTATTTCCCCAGTGCCAAGGCTCTCTGTTAACTAGTTGCCAGGGAACTTTGGAAGAAACATGGATTATTTCAGACAACGCATATTCTGAGTTATTGCTTTAGAATATTAAATGTAAACTAGGGGAAATAAGAAAATGTTTCCACTAGTAACATACCTAGTGCAACCATTTTGAAGAAGCATTCGGCAGTTTCTTATAAAATGAAATATACTCAGCTATTCTACTCTTAGTTTCCTGATAGAAAAAGAAAGCATATGTTCATACAAAGATTTGTGCAGGAATGTTCATAGCAGCATATTTATAATAGCAAAAATCTGGAAACAACCCAATGGATGAGTGAACAAATTTAGTGTATTTATACAATGGACTTCTTAGCAATAAAAAGAAAAGAACTATTGATACACTCAATAACATGTATAAATCTCAAAATATTATACTAAGCTATAGAAGCCAGACCAAAAATAGATACTGTGTGGTGGTTCCATTTATATGAAGCATAAGCAGGCACAAAACAATACTGCAAACTATACTACGATGACCCAGGTCAGAACATTGCCTTGGGGGTGGGAGGAGATTTGACAGGAAATGGAAGCAGGAATCTTTCGGGAGTGATGAAAATAGTATCTTATATGGGGTTATAGTTACATAGGTGCATGCCATTGTCAAAATTCATGACACTGAACATTTAAGATCTTATCCATTTTATTGCATATAAGTTATGCCCTTAAAAAAAAACAGAGCAAAACAAAGCATAGCCAACTGTTTCTAAAGATCTTGCATCATTATTGGATATTCTGTAGCATAATTCAGCAATTTAAAAATATTAGCTGCCAGGCCTGGCTAGTGTAGCTCAGTGGATTGAGCTCAGGCTGCTAACCAAAGGGTCACCGGTTCGATTCCCAATCAGGGCACATGCCTGGGTTGCAGGCCAGGTCCCCAGTGAGGGCCATGCAAGAGGCAACCACACATTGATGTTTCCCTCCCTCTCTTTCTCCTTCCCTTCCCCTCTCTTTAAAATTAAATAAATAAAATCTTTTTAAAAAAATTAGCTGCCAGGACAAGAGAGAGCGTGTGGTTTTGCTGCTCGATTTTGAGAGACATTGGTTAACACGTTGTTTCCTTTGGTCACAGGTCTGCCTCTGTAACAACTGGCGTAGATGCGAAAGAGTATCAATCTCAGGAGCAAACAGTCAGTCCTATTTCTGTTTTGGATCTCCTGTTGATACTTCCTTAGTAATATTGAGTGGGGAAGGGTAAAAAAGATCATGCTCTGTGTGCGTGATACGCCCATACACAGGAACATCTATAACCAGGGCAGGAACAGGGGAGTCTCGATAGGATATGGATTTATTCATAGAACATTGGGGGAAGACAATCTGAAACGTGTCCAGGGGGCAAGGGGCAAAGTTTTGGGTTACTTTTAACTTATGGTAGCAGTACGTGAAAGGCAGATTTGGGACAAAGGAAAGAGACTGCAGGTTTTACTTGTCAAAACAAGGGCTAAAAATATATTGTGAAATTCTCCATGGGAAAAAAATGGTAGAAAAATGATGCAGAGTAAAGAAACACATATCTTTTTTATTAAATTTACCAGGGTGAGATCGGTGAATAAAATTATATAGGTTTCAAGAGTAAAATTCTGTGATACATCATCTGTATATTGCATTGTGTGTTCACCACCTAAGGTCAAATCTCTTTCCATCACCATATATTTGACCGACTTTACTCTTTATTACCTCCCACCCCCCTTCCCTCTGGTAACCACCATCCTGCTGTGTGTCGGTCAGTCTTGTCTGCTCGTGTGTTGCTTTAACACTTACCTTTTAAGTAAAAAATTCTGTGACATAAATTTCACAGGCTGCACAACCTAAAAGTCCCAGATTTATGATGGCATTTTATGTTTTAAAAATGTAAGAGGCAGATAGTGATGCCTGGCTTGCCTAACTCAAAACACGGTTGTGAAGATCAGACGAGAAACGCTTCCTTCAAGAATGTTTCCTTTTTATTTGCTTTAAAATATGACTCAGAAAATCCATTCAATCAACAATACTGCCCTATGTGCTTGATATATGAACAAAACAGACAGAAACCTCATTTTTATGGAGCTTACATTCTACTTAGAGAAATCAGGCAACAAAGTGTATATATATAAATATATATACAATAAATAAGTATATATAGGTGATAAGTCTATAGAGAAAAGAAACAGAATGCAAGGGGAAGATATATTACCATATTAATGTTTTAGAGAAAGTCATATTTTTCTGTTTAAAAAAAAGATACACAGAGAGAGCATTTATCCACCAGTGCAATGAGACAAGCAGTTAGAAATAATCCTAAGCAAGGGTTGTTGGTATTGTAACCTAATGATGAAAGAATAAGCCAATTCTGCCAAAGCAGTGAAAAAGCATTATATTCAGCAACGGGTTTTTGCCAGCACATATTGTCTAAAACATAGATGTAAAGAAGTGTGTCTATTAGCAGCCATTTTACAGCTATAAAAATTGATAAAATTCAGGAAGAAGTAACATCTCACAACAAAGTAAAATTACCCATCTAGTTACAGTCCTTTCTGAAGATTTTCAGAATAGTATCTTGAGAAAGATGCTTCATTGTAAATGAGCTTAAACAGTTAATGAGTTGAAATGTGTTACTTTATGTAAAAGTACTTGGCATACTACCTGGTACATGTATAAATATTTGTTAAATTTTTTAAAAAGTTAAATAGTTATAAAACTATATCTCAAAACTTATTAGGGATTACTGATCTTTAACGAGCCAGTCAATAAGAAGAAAATAAAGTGCCCATTTTTGAAAAACAGAGTAATACTTTCCGGCAAATTCATTGTGGTTACCCTTACTTAATACTTTCTTATCTTGCAGACAATAAGTAATGTATACTACATATACTCATATCCTTCAGGGTTTAGCCTATATAGTTCATGAGTATTTAAAGTTTCTATATCCTTTGTTTTCTTCAATTTCACTACTTATTATACTACCATTTCCATCAGAAAGTGTGAAAAGGAAGGGGAAATGAACGCTGGTAAACATGGTTTATGTCAGTTTGGCTTGTAACGAGAAGTGAGGAAGTCAACACAGTTAGACAGAAATAGGTCTGAGGGGTTTTCATCTGCACTATTCCTGTCCCACATCACCACAAACCACCAGGAATACACTTGCATAACTCGTTGCAATCTTTGGTTTCAAGAATTTCTGAGATATCTATATGAGAACATTTTATTTGAAAATCAGTAAAGATTGCTTTTCTTAGAAAGTGCTTCTGCAAGCAGGTAAGGAGAAATATAGGGTGATCACTGGGACTCTGGGAGCTGTTTCCCATTGCAACGAAAGTGGAAGGAACATCTTCCCCCAGACGGGCCGGAGACGCCTTTTACTGTGTTCCCATTGCACATTTTCACGTTGCTCATTTGTAGTCACAGTATAATATTTAATTAGTTACCGGTCAGTCCTCCCCAACTGATAACTCCTTGAAGGAAGACCTGCCTTCGTTTTTGTAGCCCTGGGTTCCTAGTACAGTTAGACTGTATTCATAAGTGAAAGAATAAAAAAATAAAAGATCACCAAGATTTATCTCAGTTAACCAGGTCTCTCTCTTCAACACCGAGTTCAACAAAAGAAGGTTGGGGAAACCCAGCTCCCTTCATTGTAAGTAGCTCTGAATCAAAATATATCCACACCTTTTTGAATCTCCAAGACTGAATTTTAGTATAAGCTGCCTTTCAAATAAACCGCAAGTTTTACAGTAAGCTCTCTTGCCAGTGCATACCCAATGCAAACTCATTAAAACTCCCAGACGCTGTTAAAAAGGTTCTCCTTCTTCAGTAAAGTTAGAATAAATAAATTATACTGTGTAATTATGATAATTGAATGTTCTGAGTAATGATTATTCAGACTAAGATACATTCTTGATGAAAAATTATCAAACACAGTTCTCTATTTTTTAACATAGGCCTTCAGAGGGTTTGTTATTTTGAAATCAGATCTATTAAACCTTGTGAATACATTATTCCTCATTAAGATTCCTTTTAAACTGATTTGATGTGTTGAAGACAGAGTATCAGTGAATAATTTATAAGTAAAAATCATTTATAATATTTATCTTAGAAATTAAAGTGAATAGAACATAAGAAAAAATGAAAAAAGACACAAGTAACTGATAGGGAGGGTGAAACTATACAGGGAAACCTCAAGGTTGATTTCAGTGTTAATAGGGCGGGCACTCTTAGCTTATCATCTAAATGATTTTACCAGATACAATATTTTATGAACTATATCAGCTAAGTCAACTCATTTCATAAGACATTAGGTATTATTGTAATTTAAAAGTTACTAAAAAAAAAAAAAAGAAAAACAGTTGTGAGGGGGACCCCTCAAAAATGGGATTTATTTATAAAAAATTGTGTGTTTATTCGTAAATCTTTAAACGTCAGTTTCCATCAAAGCGCTCTCCATTCGATGTAAGACACCTGTCCAGACCTTTTTCCATGAACGATTTTCGAACTCATCCTCGGCCTTTTAGTGCTTCTGCCATTATTTGTTTCACCTCTTCCGCATTGGCAAAATGTTTCCCTTTGAGGACTTTTTTTATCCAGGGAAACAGAAATGTCACTCAGGCAAGATTGGGTGAATAGGGAGGGTGGGGCACGGGGGTCATGCCGTTTCGGGTCAAGAACTGTTGAAGAGTCAAATTAATATATTTTCAAATATTTTACTGATATATAAGAATATTTTAAACTTACATCTATTTATTTTTCTACTGTAGATTTCAGCAATCATCACAATTCTCTGAAATGAGTTCATTTTTCTCTCATTAAAATATATACACACATACGCCTGCTTAAATTTGCACCCATTTTACTCTAATTATATATTGAAAATATCTAAATACTTCTGTTTTTCAAAAAGCAATGGTAAGTTATTGCACGAAATAGTTGTGTTGGAGGGAATTCAAGCATTTTATACATAATGTTATATTCTTTAAAAAAATAATTTCAGAATGCAAAGGCATACTTAAAACTACTTTTGAAAGAAAATGTTTTAAAAAGCAAAAAATCACATGATTATATTATTATAAACTCAATGTTTGAAATCTAGACCACAAATTTTAAATCTTCCCTTTATTGAATAATTGCACGCTACAGTAATTCAGTGCTGGGACTAAGGGTCCTGAGCTGTGCTAACAGTCAACTGAAATTGCAATCTCATTTAATTAGCTTTTCAGACATAGAGCTTCAACCCAGGCAGCAGGTATGCAAAACGAGGACATTTCCTGTAACCATTAGCTGTTATAATGTTTAAAATTAGAAAAAAAAGATAAATTGCAATTATATACTCACCTTCTGGTGTCTTGAAATATTCGGGCAAAATTAAAATGAACGTGATCACTATCGCTAAAAGTAATTTAAGGAGGGCTGTTTTTGTCATGTCTGTTCACATGACACGTGTCCCCATCCAGCACAGTGACAGCAAGGCTCTTCCTGCTCTAAGTTTCGTCTCTGTCGTACTTCAAGTTTATGCAATTCACCTCATACTTCCTTTTGGGTAAGACTTCAAAAAAAAAAAAAAAAAAAGAGGCCTTGAACTGAGACTTCTTCATTTTGAGTCACTTGACATTAAGAAAACTACCCTCAAGCAAGCCCTTTCAAACTATCTTCTAAACAAGATAAAAATAAATAAATGATCTCAAGAAGTAAAAGGGTCTTGTCCTCAACTAAATTTGAAGCTATTTTCTCGTTTAGCAATCTGTGTGAGTAAATACAAACCCACGATTTACTCAGCAAAAATAAAATAACACATGCCAGTCATGTCCCGGTTGTACAGACATCATTCATTCATTTACTCATTAAATGATTGTTGACCTCTTTTAAGTGCGAGGCAGTCACTGCGCTGAACTCTAGTATGTCTAGAGGATAGCAAACAGTAAAAAGGGTAAGGATAAACTAAAGACATGCAAACGTTTAGTTCTACTGTACTACACTGTATAAAAGCAGTAGAATGGGCTCAACACCAGTATGCCTGTAAGCAGTGCTTGTTGTTACAGAATCCACCTTTTCAGTTCCCACTTCAAAAAAAAAATCTTTCATTATAATAATTTCCGTGAAATCAGGTACTTTGTTTAGAATATATGGAGGGTGGAAAAATTCATAATGAATAAAGAATACGTGCAAACAAATATTTGTATTCCATTGTTCTGGTTCACTCCCTTGTATCCTCACCACCCATCTGTTCCCATTTACCCTATTTCTTGTTTTTATCCACCCAACCCTGGGCTTTATGGAACAATGGTGATGGGGAGTAGGAGGCAAGGAACAAAGGTCATGCTGTGCATATATTATGCGAATGAATAGAATGTCTTCTGATTGCGTGCAGGGATTTGATAGACAGAAATCAAGGCTCAAGAAATCTTAGGACCTTAGCTTAAGAACAGTCAAATGGGAGTTGGGCTTCAACCATTAGGCTTATTTTATGAACATCAAGAATCATTCAAGGGAAGAAAAGAATTGATGAGAGTCGTTGCCCACACAGCTCACTGGACTGAGACGTGTTGGAATACAGGTCTCGCAGCGTCTTCAGTAGAGATGCTGGTGGGGAGAGGTGGAAGATCCTGTCCCTTAATTCTTCCCGATCTTACTGGTATCACTAATTAGGGATGTTTTCTTTCATTATTCTTTCAAATAGGTTTCCAATTTCTTGCTCTTTCTATTCTCCTTCTGGCACCTCTATGATGCCAATGTTGGAACACTGGAAGTCATCCCAGAGGCTGCTTACACTGGCCCCATTTTTTTGGACTCTTTTTTCCTCTTGTCGTTCTGACTGGTTGTTTTCTTGCTTCCTTATGTTCCAAATCACTGATTTGATTCTCAGCTTCATCCACTCTACTGTTGCTTCCCTGTAAATTGTTCTTTATTTTAATTAGTGTATCCTTTGTTTCTGGCTGGATTTTTTAATGCTGTTGACATCTTCACTCAGTTCCTTGATCATCCTTATAACAAGTGTTTTGAACTCTGCATCTGATAGATTGCTTATCCCATTTCATTTAGTTCTTTTTCTGGAGTTTTGATTTGTCCTTTCATTTGGTCCATGTTTCTTTGTCTCCTCATTTTGGCAGCCTCCCTGTGTGGGTTTTGTTTTTTTGTTTTTTTGTTTGTTTGTTTGTTTGTTTGTTTTTTTCCCTATGTATTAGGAAGAGCTGCTATGACTCCCTCTCTTGGTAGCGTGGCCTGATGTAGCAGGTGTCCTGTAGGGTCCACTGGCACGGCCTCCCTTATTACCCATGCTGGGTACTCAAAGTGCGCCCTTTGTGTGGGCTGAGTACACCCTCCTCTTGTAGTTGAGCATTAGTTGCTGTTAGCAGATCAATGGAAGAGATTTACACAGGCCAGTCAGCTGCAAGTATTGGCTGTGACCACATATGACCCACCTCTGCTTTCCAAGGAGGATCAGCTGTGTACGGGCAGGTTGGTGATGCTCCAACATGGTCTGCAGCTGTCCACTGGGTGTGCACACTCTGTGGCTTTCCAGGTGATGCAGGCCAAGGTTAGCCCCCACCTGCGTTTTGCCTGAAACCACCCTGCCTGAGCTATAAAGCATCTGAGATGGCTGCTACTTGTGCTGGGCTTGGAGTTTCCCAGGTGAAGCCAAGCTGTGAATCTAGGCTGGCTGCCGCTACTGCTGGGCCTGGGGCCACTTAGCAAGAGAGACAGAAGTCTGGGGACTCACTGAGGCTGGCTTTTGCTTGTTTGAGAGGATTTAGGAAGTTGTGAACCATGAGCTGAGATCAGCTATTCACATGGAAAAGCTACTGTTAACAGCTAAGGTAAGCCCATAAGATGGGTGGGGCAGAGCCTCAGAGGATCTCCTGGGCAGGGCAAACAGTGTTAGCCAGATTGATGGAGTCTCAGATGTGGCACCGGCCTGCCAGTTCTGTGGCTCTGTCAGGGGAGGGATCAGAAAAAGGACTATAGCCTCTGCCCACCTTTCTGTCCGGGACAAAGCTGTCCCCCAGCTCTCTCCTTGATGCCAGACACTTCATTTCCTCCCTCTTTGCCACTGGTGCCTTTCAAGCTATTAACCTGTTGCTGGAGCTCAGAGGGGGTGAGTCTGAGTAAGTCTATGCTTGGGACTCCCGAAGTTTCTTTCACCAACTCAATCCCCGCTGGTTTTTTTTTTTAACTATATTTTATTGATTATGCTGTTACAGTTGCCCCACTTACCCCCCTTTCCCCTCCCTTTAGTTTTGTCCATAGGTCATACACATAAGTCCTTCTGCTCCTGTACTTCCTATACTATTCTAACCTCCCCCTGTCTGTTGTCTACTTCCCATTTATGCTACTTGTTCTGTGCCCCATTCCCACCCTCTCCCCCTACCACTCCACTGTTGATATTCCTCCATACCTTATATAACTCCCTTTAACATTTCATACAATAAAGGCTGGGTGGTGATGAACTTCTTGAACTTGACCTTATCTGAGAAGCATTTTCTCTGCCCTTCTATTCTAAATGAAATCTTTGCTGGATAGAGTATTCTTGGATGTAGGTCCTTGCCTTTCATGACTTGGAACACCTCTGTCCAGCCCCTTCTTGCCTGCAAGGTCTCCTTTGAGAAATCAGCTGACAGTCTTATGGGAATTCCTTTGTAGGTAACTGTCTCCTTTTCTCTTGCTGCTCCCAGGATCCTTTCCTTATTTTTGATCTTGGGTAATATAATTATGATGTGTCTTGGTGTGTTCCTCTTTGGGTCCAGCTTCTTTGGGACTCTCTGAGCTTCCTGGACTTCCCGAAAGTCTATTTCCTTCACCAGCTTCAGGAAATTCTCCATCATTATGTGTTCAAATATTTTTTCAATTCCTTGGATTTCTTCTTCTCCTTCTGGCAGCCCTATGATTCGCATGTTGGGACATTTACAGATGTCTTGGAGGTTTCTGAGCCCCTCCTCCATTTTTTGAATTCTTGTTGCTTCATTCTTTTCTGGTTGGATGTTTTTTTCTTTCTGCTGGTCCACTCTGTTCATTTGAGTCCCAGTTTCCTTATCTCTATTGGTTCCCTGCAGATCTCTCCTCAT
>PVJI01029233.1:0-15545 GCA_004026765.1 Micronycteris hirsuta
TCTCTCCCCTTCTCTCCCCCTCTCTCCCCCTCTCCTCCCCCCACCTCTCTCTATCCCTCTCCTCTCCTTCCTTCTCTCTCTAAAATCAATGAGGGCACATGCCTGGGTTGCTGACCAGGTCCCAAGTTGGGGGCGTGCAGAAGGCAGCTGATTGATGTTTTTCTCCCTCTTTCTCCCTCCCTTCCTCTATTTCTAAAGTAAATAAAATCATTTAAATTTTTTTTAATTTTTGTACTATACCATGTATATATTTGATTTTCTACATTCAGAAGTCATTGCTTTGGACAGAAAAAGATTTTAATTTGGTATGGAAAACTAGGACATATACATAATTTCTTCTTAATTACTTGGATATCTTTTTTAAATTTTTTTTTATTTTTAGAGACCATGGAAGGGAGAAAGAAAGAGAGGTAGAGGAACATCAGTGTATGAGAGAAACATTGATGAGTTGCCTGTCGGCCTGGAACCTGGGCATTTGTGCCCTGACTGGGAATCAAACCGCTGACCCTTTGGTTCACAGACTGGCGCTCAATCCACTGAGCCACAGCAGCCAGGGCATTACTTGGATATCTTAAGTGAAAATATTTTGACTTATCGACATAACTGAATAAATTTTTAATTTTATAAGTGCAGATATATTTTTAGGCTTATGCAGGTACAGAATTTTAAAAAGCAAAAGTATACTCCAGCATATAAAGGAGTGTTTTTGTCATTATACAGAAACATCAAAATATTAGTAATTCCTTAATATTATCAACTATCCATCCAGTCAGTTCAAATTTCTCTGATTTTCTTATAATTTCTGTTTCAGTTTATTTATTAAATAAATCGAGTAGTTTGTCCTATATAGTTTCTTATGATCTAGATTTTATTACTTGCATCCCTTAGGTGTCATTTAACACATCTGTTCATTCTCTATATTCTTCAAAATGGTTAGTTCAATCTAGAGACTTGATCATATTTAGGTTCTAGTTTTTGGCAAGAGTATTCCATAGGCAGTGATATGTTCTTATTTTTTATTAAATAATTTTTGATTTTTCAATTACAGTTGGCATATAGTATTAGATTAGTTTCAAGTGTACAACCAAGTGATTAGACATTTACGTAATTTGTGATCATTCTGATAAATCTACCCATCTGGCACCAAAAATATTTATTATAATACTATTGTCTATATTTCTTATGCTATATTTGACATCCCCATGACTATTCTGTAACTACCAATTTGTATTTCTTAGTCTCTTTTTTAACTGTTTTTACCCAACCCCCCCCTCCCATCTGGCAGTCTTCAAAATGTTCTGTGTCTTCTCTTTCTTTTTTTCAGTTTTTATAGTTTTTTTTCTTTTTTTCTAATAACTGTATATTATTGTCATATCACAATTGGATGATTTCGATGTCCTCTGTTTCTATTCTGCTTGTTAATTTGTTTTTTAGATTCCACATGTAAGTGAAATCGTGACATTTGTCTTTCTCTTATTTTACTCAGTACAATACTCTCTAGATTCATCCATATTGAGGCAGATGGCAAGATTTCATTCCTTTTTATGGCTGAGTCATACTGCATTATATATATGCCCTACTTCTTATTTATTCATTCATCTGTTGGTGGAAACTTAGTTTACTTCCATATCTTGGGTATTGTAAATAATGCAGCAGTAAGCATATGGATATATATATCTTCTTGATTTAGTGTTTTGGGTTTAATCAGATAACTACCCAGAAGTAAAATTGCTGGGTCCTTTGTTGTCTCTCGTAGTAACTTTTTTTTTCCTTTTTTTCTTTTTAATTTTTTCCATTACCATTTATCTACCTCCCACCTACAATCACCATACTGTTGTCCATGTCCATGAGTCCTTTTTCCTTTTTGCTCAATCCCTCCATCCCAACCCTCCCTCAGAGCAGTCAGCTTGCTCTCTAGCTTTGAGTTTGTCTCTGTTTTGCTTATGCAGTTTGTTCATTAGATTCGACATATGAACGAAATCATACAGTATTTGTCTTTCTTTGACTAGCTTTTTTCACTTAATGTTCTCCAGATCCACCTATGCTGTCGCAAACATTAAAATTTACTTCTTTTTTATGGCCAAGTAGTATTCCATTGTGTAAATGTTCCATAGTTATTTTTACCATTCATCTACTGATAGACACTTGGGCGGCTTCCATATCTTGGCGATTGTAAAAAATGCTGCAGTGAACACGGGGGTGCTTATGTTCTTTTGAATTAGTGTTTCAGGTTTCTTTGGATAAATTCCCAGAAGTGGAATGGCTGGATCAGAACATACAGTCTTCTAAAACTAAATCAGAAAGAATCAGAATCTGAATAGACAGGTTACACCTAGTGAAATTGAAGCTGTAATTTAAAAAACTCCTTACAAACAAAAGCCCTGGACCAGATGGCTTCATATGTGGATTTTACCAACCATTCTGAGAAGAACTAACACCTCTCCTCAGACTATTTCAAAAAATTCAAGAGGAGAGAAGACGCCCAAGCTCATTTATGAGGCCAGCATTATCCTAATTCCAAAAATGGATAAAGACACTACAAAAAAGAAAATTGTAGGCCAATATCCCTGATGAACATAGATGCTGAAATCCTCAACAAAATATTAGCAAACCTTTGTTTTAAAGTCTATTTTGTCTGGTATATGTATTGCTACCCCACCTTTTTTTCCCCATTTCTATTTTCATAAAATATCTTTTTCTATCCCTTTCAGTCTATGTATATCTTTCCATCTGAAGTGAGTCTTTTGTAGATAGCATATGTAAAGGTTTTTTTGTTACCCATTGAGCCACTATATGTCTTTTGATTAGAGCATTTAATCCATTGTCATTGAAAGTAATTGTTGATAGATATGTATGTATTGCCATTTTATTCCTGTTTTTTAATCTTTTTTTCTTCTAGAAGACCGTTTAAGATTTTTTGTAACACCAGTTTAATGATGATGAAATCCTTTAGCTTTTCCTTGTCTGGGAAACTATCTATCCTAACATTCATTCTAAATGATAGCTTTGCTGAGTAATCTTGGTTATGGATCCTTGCTTTTCATCACTTTGAATATTTTTCTGCCAGTACCTTCTGGCCAGTAAAGTTTCTGATAAGAAATAAGCTGACAGTCACATGGCATTCCCTTGTAAGTGCTTTTTTCTTGCTGCTTTTAAGATTCTCTTGGTCTGTAACATTTGGCATTTTAATTGTGGTATGTCTTGGTGTGAGCCTCTTTGAGTTCATCTCTTTTGAAACACTCTATACTTCCTGGACTTGTATGTTTATTTCCTTCACCAAGTTAGGGAAGTTTCCTGTCATTTTTTCAAATAGCTTTTCAATTCCTTGCTCTCTCTTCTTCCAGCACAGCACCCCCATGAGGCAAATGTTGGTGTGCTTGATGTTGTGTCCAAGGCTCCTTAAACTATCCTCATTTTTTATATTATTTTTTCTTTTGGTTTTTCTGATGGGATGTTTTCTGCTTTCTTGTCTTCCAAATCACTGATTTGATCCTTTGCTTCATGTACTGTAATATTGATTTCCTATATTCTTTATTTCAGTTAGTGTATCCTTCATTTCTGACTAGTTCTTTTTTGTGTTTTCTGTCTGTATTTTCATGTTTTTTATCTCTTTATTGAAGTTCTCACTAAGTTTATCTATTCTTCCCCTAAGTTCATTGAGCATCGTATAACCAGTGTTTTGAACTCTGCATCTGTTATTAGATTACTTGTCTTCATTTTGTTTAGTTCTTTTTCTGGATTTCTCTTCTCTTCTTTTATTTGAGACATGTATCTTTGTCTTCTCATTTTGTATGTTTGTTTCTATGTGTTAGGTAGAGCTGAGTTAACACTAACACCAATTGTAAATAGAGAGTGGAATACTGAACTATAAGAACTCAGAACTCTACTCAGACAAAGTTTTAATGGCAACTAATAAACCACTGAACACACGGAATCCCAACACAGCTAAATATGGATCACAGAACAGGTCACAGAGTACCTCACAACACACCAATGTGGACAGGATAGGGCACAAAGACCCATAGGGGCCGCAGATACGTTAACTGTGATGCAGTAAACTGAATCTACAACCTTCCTGATTTTTAACCACCACAGGTAGTTCAGGACCAGCCCATTCCAAGGCCTTGCCCCACTTACCAGTCTTGTTGTGGCTTCTTTATAACCTTAGCTGTAGGACTTCTGTTCAGCAAGATTTGACACAGTTCCAAATGATGGTGGCTCTTTATTTAGTGGTAATTTTGATGTGGTTGTGGGAGGATACAATTCTGATTTACTTATTCTGCCATCTTGACCAGAAGTTTTCATATAAAGGAATTTAATATATGACGTATTATATGAGGTCTGTCCAGGAAAAGTACAGCCATTGTTAATATAACAAGAACGGTTTGTGCAACGTTGGTGTAACCTGGCAGCCAAGGAGAGTGGACTGGAATGCGCTTGCATGAACAACGATGACTTCGGGAGGTAGATGCCGTTGAGTGAGCATGCATATTGTGGAAGTAGAGCAACAAATGTGCATCAAATTTAGCGTTAACCTTGAACATTCCTTGTGGAAACTATTCAGATGATTCAGAAGGCCGCAGTTATGGGCAACTGATGATTGGCAGCTTCATCACAGCAATGCTCCTGCTCACGCATCACATCTCATGCATCAAATCACCCAGTTGAAACATCAGATCACCATCAGATCACCCAGGTGACTTAGCCCCTTACAGCCCAGATTTGGTGCCCAGCGACTTCTGGCTTATCCTACATCTAAAATCATCTTTGAAAGAGCAGATATTTCAGACTGTCAGTGAGATTCAGGAAAATATGATGGGGCAGCTGATGGCAATTGGGAGAACTGTGTAAGGTACCACCGTGCCTTTATTTGCATTTTCTAGAATTTTATATAAATGGAACCTTTTTTTGGTCTGCTTTTTTACTTAGCATAGTTATTATGAGATTACTCCAAATTGTTACATGTTTCAGTGATTGGTTTTTATTACTATGTTGTATTCCATTGGATGGCTATACCACAATTTGTTTATCCATTTACTTGATGGATATTGGGGTTGTGTTTCCACTCTTTGGCTACTGTGAATAAAGGTGCTGTGAACATCCATATATTAAAGTGTTTGGACATGAGCACTTATTACTCGTGGGTAAACATCAAGAAGTATGATGACTGGATTATATGGTAAGTATGTTTATCTTTGTAAGAAATTGCAAATTGTTTTCAAAAGTGGTTGTACCATTTTACATTCATACTATCAGTGCATGAGAGGTCTAGTTCTGCATCATTACCAACACTTCCTGCAGTCAGTCTTCTAAAATTGTAGCCATTCTGGGTGTTGAATGGCATGAGTCCTGGGAGTTCTTTATATATTTTAGATCTGTCCTTTATCAGATTTATGCTTTTTAAATATTTTCCCCTGTTCATAACTTGTTTTTTTGTTTGTTTGTTTTGAAGAGCAAAGGTTTTAATTTCATCAAGTATAATTCACCTATTTTTTCTTTTATGCATTGTGCTTTTAGTACTGTCTCTAATAAATCTACCTAATCCAGGGTGACTAAGGAAGTTTTATATAAAGTCTTAGGTTTTGCATTTAGGTCTACTGTTTATTCATTTATTTTTGTCTGTGGTGCAAGGTATGGATTGAAATACCCTTTTCTGTGTTTACCTATTTACTTGTTTACCACCACTTGTTTAAAAAACTATATTTTCTCCATTGAATTGCCTTTGAACATTTGTCAAAATTCTGTCCATATATGTGTGTCATTGCCTTTTTGAGCTGATAATATGTTTGTAGAAATTCAAATAATACTACCAGACAGAATAATAGAAGGTTCTTACCTATTCTCCATAGAATTATTTGGTGTTCTAGGATTCATAAGATTAAACAAAATAACCACTAAAATTATAACATTTTTAACTTTCGACAAACCTTTTTATTCTTTTATATCAGAAGGTCATTCTGTGATGTTTGGCTTCAGCCTTGGCCTGAGGTAAATACTGATTTTTAAAATCTTGGCCCATAACAAAGGATATGAAGAACCTGCATACTGAAAACTACAGAGCACTATTAAAAGAGATTGAAAAAGACACAATGAAATGGAAAGTTATTTCATGTTCACGGATTGGAAGAATCAACATAGTTAAAATGGCCATATTACCCAAAGCAATATACAAGTTTAATGCAGTCCCCATCAAAATCCAAATGTTTCTTAAAGAAATAGAACAAAAAATCATCACATTTGTACGTAAACCACACAAACCCCTGAATAGCATAAGCAATCCTAAGAAAGAACAAAGCTCGAGGTATCACTCCCTGGCAGCAAATTATACTACAGAGCAGTGATAATCAAAACAGCATGGTATTGGCAGAAAGACAGACACGTGGACCAATGGAACAGAATTGATGGCCCAGAAATCAAGCCACATGTATATGGGCAAATAATTTTTGACAAAGGAGCCAAAAAAAGCACACAATGGAGAAAAGAAAGCTTCTTAAAGAAATGGTGCTGGGAAAATTGGAAAGCAACATGCAAAAGAATAAAACTAGATTACATTTTGTCCCCATGTACAAAATTAATTCAAAATGGATCAAAAATCTAAATAAGATCTAAAACAACAAATCATATAGAAGAAAACATAGTTACTAAACTTACGGACCTTCGTCTTAAGGTTATTAAACTTAGGAATTTGATCCCAATGGCAGAGGAAGTAAGAGCAAAAATAAATGAATGGGACTATCTGAAACCAAAAAGCCTCTGCACAGCAAAACAAAAAGGCTACAAATAGAATGGGAGATGGTATTTACAAAGAACAGCTCTGACAAGGGGTTAATATCCAAAACATATAAAGAACTCCTACAACTCAACACCAAACATACAATCCAGTTAAAAAAAAATGGGCAGAGTACTGCCTTATCTGGTATGGGTCAGATGGTTGGGCATCATCCTGCAGACTGAAAGGTTGCCGGTTTGATTCCCAATCAGGGTACATGCCAGAGTTGCAGGTTCCGTCCCCAATCAGGACACGCAGGAAGCAACTGATCAGTGTTTCTCTCTCACATTGATGTTTCCTTCTTTTTCTTCCTTGTTTCCCTGTCTCTGAAATCAATAAAAGAAAAAAAAAATTTTTAATGGGCACAGAACCTAAACAGACACCTCTTCCAAGAAGACATACAAATGGCCAACAGATATGTGAAAAGATATTCAACTTCACTAGCTATTAGGAAATGCAAATCAAAATTACAATGAGAGACCACCTCACATCTGTTAGAATAGCTGTTATCAAGACAGGTAATAAGTGTTGGAGAGGTTGTAAAGGAAAAGGAACTCTCATTTACTGCTGGTGGGAATGTAAACTCTACAGATTCATGATTCCTTTCTCTAAGAAGGTAAAGTGCAAATAAGTATTTTATTCTCAACTAGATTTTTCTTCATATTTTAGCTATTATTTCCAAAGGTAGTCCTTAATTGACTGGATAGAATGTACTTTTTTTTTTTCTCTCCAGTTTCTAATTTTTTTTAATATATTTTATTGATTATGCTATTACAGTTGTCCCATTTTCTCCCCTTTCTTCCCCTCCACCCCCACACCCCCCATTCCCCGCCCTTTAGTTTTTGTCCATAGGTCATACACATAATTCTTTGGCTTCTACTTTTCCTATACTGTTCTTAACCTCCCCCTGTTTTCTACCTACCATTTATGCTATTTATTCTCTGCACCTTTTCCCCCTCTCTCCCCCTACCACTCCCCTGTTGATATCCCTCCATGCCTTATATAAATCCCTTTAACATTTTATATAATAAAGGCTGGGTGATGGTAAACTCCTTGAACTTGGCCTTATCTGAGAAGCACTTTATCTGCCCTTCCATTCTAAATGATAGTTTTGCTGGATATAGTATTCTTGGGTGTAGATCCTTGCCTTTCATGACTTGGAATACTTCTCTCCAGATACTTCTTGCCTGCAAGATCTCTTGAGAAATCAGCTGACAGTCTTATGGGAATTCCTCTGTAGGTAACTGTGTCCTTTTCTCTTGCTGCTTCTAAGATTCTCTCCTTATTTTTAATCTTGGGTAATGTAATTATGATGTGCCTTGGTGTGTTCCTCTTTGGGTCCAACTTCTTTGAGACTCTCTGAGCTTCCTGGACTTCCTGAAAATCTTTCCTTCACCAGCTTGGGGAAGTTCTCCTTCATTATTTGTTCCAATAAGTTTTCAATCCCTTGGTCTTCCTCTTCTCCTTCTGGCAGCCCTATGACTCAGATGTTGGAATGTTTAAAGATGCCCTGGAGGTTCCTAAGCCTCTCCTCAGTTTTTCGAATTCTTGTTTCTTCTTTTCTGGTTGGATATTTTTTTCTTTCTGCTGGTCCACTCTGTTGATTTGAGTCCGTTTCCTTCTCATCCCTTCTCATTTGTTCAAGTAATTCCGACAATCGCGACACTCTTTCTTCGAATCCTGTGAGCATCCTGATTACCAGTACTTTGAACTGTGCATCTGATAGGTTGGCTATCTCTTCGTCACTTAGTTGTATTTTTTCTGGAGCTTTGATGTGTTCTTTCATTTGGGCCATTTTTTTTTCTTGGTGCGCCTGTTACTTTAAGGAGTGGAGCCTTAGGTGTTCACCAGGGCAGGGTAACCCACATTGTTGTGTTGTGACACTGTCTGTGGGGGCAGGGTCTGAGAGAACAATGGCACTTGCTCTGTTCTCCGCACTTCCCCAGCTACCCACAAGCAAGTTGGGGTTCTTCTTTGCTGGCTCCGGGGTGAGCGGGTGGGTCTGCGCAGTTCCAAGTCCCTGTGGGTCTCCCCAGTGAACTCTCCTGTGAGGCTGGGAGTTCCTCCCACTGCCGCCTCAACCCCCACAGGTGTATTCAGTTGGTGGTTTGAGGCTTTATTTCCCTGCGTTGGTGGGCCGCGCGGTCTGTTCTGCTCCCCACCTTTTCCTCCCGGTTTATCTGCGTGAGAATGAGGGACCGCCCAGTTCACCAGTCTCAGCCCCGGTTTCGCCGAGTGCACTTGCCGCGTTTTGGCCAGGCGCGCCCACCACGGGCCTCTCCGGGCAGCTGGAGCATTGCTGGTACCGCTCCACAAACCGCGTCTTGCCGAGTGCTATCCACCCGGCTCTGCCCCGCTTACCGGTCTGGATGAACGTGTCTTCTTTAACTCCTTGGTTGTTGGACTTCCATTCAGTTCAGTTTTCTGTCAGATCAGGCTGTTTTTGTTTTTTAAGTTGTTGTTTTACCTCTTTTGGTTGTGCGAGGAGGCACAGTGTGTCTACCTATGCCTCTATCTTGGCCGGAAGTTAGAATGTACTTTTTCAAGTGTTACATCAAAATAATACTTCAGTGTCAATGAAGTGTCTTGGGAATTGTACATAAACATTGTCGTAGAACCTTGATATTTAGCTTTTATATAACACCTCACCCTTGCTCCGATCAGCCGTATCATCCAAGACTGGTAGTGAAAAGAATTTCTGGGATGAGATTACCAGGTATACTACATTAACCAACAGCAGTGTACTTGTAGGAATAGGCCTTGTAAAATGGAAGGAAAATAAAGTGGGCTGTTGGTGTGTTGTGATTTTGCCACTGCAGTGTTCTGCGGTGTTGGGGGTGGGGGCGGAGACTGATGACTCATTAAAGCAGATGGTTGCCTGTGCTAATCTTCTGGATATTTCCTCTTCTACAGCAGTTCTTTTTCAATACTTAAAAAAATATGGGGGAGACCCCTACAATTTGTGATAGTAAGAATCTTACTTTTAAATTACAATTATCCTTGAAGTAAGTAAGGGTCAACAGCTTAAGGCAAAAATTTGATATAATCATTGAGTTCCTTTTTCTATGAGTGCAGCTCTGTATACCACATTATTTTCTTAAAAGCTGCTATCATGCTTTTATTGTTTAAATGATTGAGAGCAGCAAGAATAGCTGCATATTTGATTGGCAAGGAATAATTAAATACTATAAAAACTTTAGCATTAAATCATAGAATGATAGTTCGGACCTTATGGAGATTTAGAATAAGTTAACTTTCGGTATTATCTAACCTGCACTATAATTTTCTCATTGCAAGTTAAAATGTTTTGGGTGGCTGCTTTCTTAATATCTTTAAAATCCTCTGCTTTTTCATATAGAGCAGAAATCTTTAACTGGTGTGCTTCAGGAATTTTTAAAACATAGAGTACCTGACTGTTTAGTCAGAGGCACTGACCTCTTTTCCTGTAGATTGTCAAGTAAAAAAAATTACAACATCGCACACAACAATATCCATCTGGTGTGAATGAATCAAAATTATACCTTTTTTTTAACGGATTGGCAAAAAACTCAATATTTTTTGGTGTGCCGCAGAATTTTAGTAATTAGTTTATGTGTGCCATGAGATGAAAAAGGTTGAAAATCACTGACACAGAGCCATAAGAATTTAAGAGTGAAGTAGATTTTAGAGGAGTAATTGTATTTTCACTGTTAATGTGTTATGACTATGCTTATCAAACTGCTGTATGCTCAGCCCAGTTCAGTCATGAAGTCAACATAATACATCTACCTAATAAATCATTTTTATTTTATTTGTGAGGTAGCATATTTTTCTTATAAAACAGACATTGTATATGATGAAGTAGAGCAAATGCAGGCAAGCATTTGCAGGCAAACAAAACATATCAAAAGCAATGCTTGTTCAGTGCAATGTTGTTGAAATACTGGCATTAGGAGAAAATGCTAGTACTTAATAAAATTTACATTCAATCTTAAAAATATATATATACAAGAGCATACAAAGAAATTTCCCTGCTTGTAGTAGACTGCTATAACATCCTATTCTCAGTCAAAATTCTGGGGAGAAGAAGGGTGAGGGAGGTTATTTATTCACTCCAGTGTTTGCTTGTCATTCTGCTCTTTGAGTGTTTAACTGTTAAGTGGTTGGAGCCTACCATGCCTGGACCTAGAAAAACATGTTTTCTAGTTCTATCAAAATACAGTACTTTAGAAGTTAAATAAACTTTTATGAGTTGGGACTTACTTTCCTGTAACTACTGACGATGGGGCTCCATCTAAGATTTAAAGGATGAGGAGCAAGTTCCTTGTAGAAACTGTGGCTTTGGTTGTATGGGAACTTGGCTT
The DNA here is from genome assembly GCA_004026765.1 of Micronycteris hirsuta. Taxonomy (NCBI): domain Eukaryota; kingdom Metazoa; phylum Chordata; class Mammalia; order Chiroptera; family Phyllostomidae; genus Micronycteris; species Micronycteris hirsuta. Next base: position 11,113 of record PVJI01029233.1, read on the forward strand.
TATGTCAGTTGCCTGGTTTAGCCTGAGCACTGAACTAAATCCTGCTTTCTAAACCCACTTTTGTATTTCTTTTCCCATTTTCACAAAATAACCAAGACAAAACAGGCCAAAAATTACATGTAGGGGTTTAAGTGTGAGTCTTAAGTTTTAGTTGTCCTGGGAGTAATTTTTCAGTATTTTATTTTTTGAGTGCTGTATTTTTCGGGCTATAAGACTCACTTTTCACCCCAAATTTGGGAGGAAAATGGGGGTGCATCTTATAGTCCAAATGTTCTATTCACGTTGGTGAAATATTATGTTATTTATGTTACTAAATATTTTACCACATTTTTTGCTTCAAAATTTTTTTTCTATTTTCCTCTAAAACCTAGGTGCGTCTTATGGTCCAAAAAATATGGTTATTTTGGGTTCTTTGGAAGAAAATGCCAAGAAAGAGTTTGATGTATAAGGTATTCGTTAGGAATCAATTTGTGTGAAAGGAAGGGGGCAGAAGCAGAGTTGGGCAGAAGAATTTGAAATGCAATGCAAGTCCAACAAAACCTCAGCCAAACTGGTAGGGAAATCTGGAGTGAAGTATTGCCTGTTAGAGTGTCCCACATCGGGCTGATGTGACTGGGCCTTTATACTTCCACTTTGCTCAGTCACCAGAATGCTCTCTGAAGAATGTGAGTTCAGACTAGGCACAGACCCTGAAGGGCTGACGGCTGTTGGCTATCCACTGACCATAGTTCCTTGTCCTATCAGAACTGGGAATTGGTGTGCTGCATCTCCATGTCTAATCTGATAAATTACTGCCTTAAGGCAGACTGTTGTCACCTGTACCTTATAGAGCTGTTTAGATGCAAAGAATAGAAAGCAGCCTGGTTATAGATAGGTTTTGGAGTCAGACTGCCTCAGTTCAAATCCCACCTTTACTGCTTGCTACTTCTGTGGTCTTGGATCAAGTTACTTAAATCTCCATTCTTCTAGCTTCCCTATTTGTTAAAAGGAGGTGGTATTAGGGAGATCTGAAGTTATTCAGTAACTATTCACTGAGTACTTGTTTTCTTTGCACCTCATGGAACTTGAATTCAGCAGTGATACAGAGAGTAAACAGGTACATGAAAAGGAATAATTATAATCTTTCAGTAGTTAATTATAAGTGCTCCAAGGAAAATCAAGGTAAGAGGATTGAGGATAACAATGGGAGGAAGGGAAATATTTCATTGGAGTGAGGAAAAAACATTTTAGGCAGTGTATAGAGCTGTGTGTTGCTGGAGCTGAGATTAAAATTTTTATTAAAACACCAAAAGTGGACAGAAGTGCTTGGAATTTCTTCATTATGCTTTAGAAACTGTTATTTTCACAATTTTCTTATTTTACCTGAAATATGTGTTCAGAGCTGGTTTGGGGATGTTTTTGCAAACACTTCTCTGCATATAACACAGTGGAGTAGAGAAAGCTAAGTTACTCATAATCATTGTATTTTTCTCCTCTAACTGTCTTTTAAATAAGTAGAATCATCTTGATTTTATACATGTACAGTTGACCCTTGAACAAAGCTGGTTTGAACTGTGCATCCACTTATACAAGGTCTGTCCGGAATAAGTCCAGCCACTGTTACTTTAATGGGAATAGTATAATGGGAATACATCAATAGTTACATTGATGTAACCTGGCAGCCAAGGAGAGTGGACTGGAATGAGCACGCATGAACAATGACAACTTCACTGTGCTAGTTAATGGGGGTGGTAGACACCATTGAATGAGCATGTGTACTGTGTGGCCATTGCATTCAAAATAACTGTGCAAGTAGAGCAACAAATCACCAAATTTTATATTAAGCTTGAACATTCCTCCGTGGAAACTGTTCAGATGATCAGATGATTCAGAAGGCTGCAGCTATGGGCAGCTAGTGATTGGCAGCTTCATCACAACGCGCCTGCTTATGCATCACGGATCATGCAGAGTTTTTCTTTGCGAGACATCAAAGTACCCAGGTGACTCAGCCCTGCTACAGCCCAGATTTGGTGCTCTGTGACTCCTAGCTTTTCCCAAAACTGAGATCACCTTTAAAAGGGAAGAGATTTCAGACCATCAGTGAAATTCAGGACAATACAGTGGGTCAGCTGATGGCTATTCCAACAAAGCATTTTGCAGTGTTTTGAACAGTGAGAGAGATGCTGGGATAACTGAGGTCCCAAGGTGCTTACTTTGAAGAGGACTGAGTCGTCATTGTCCTATGTACAATGTTCCTTGTATTTTCAATAAATGTTTCTTCATATTACATGGCTGCATAATTTCTGGGAAGACCTCATGTGGAATTTTTTTCCCAGTAAATATGTGCAGGTAATATGAATGTATATTCTTTTCCTTCTGATTTTCTTTTTTAAAATTTAATCTTTTTTTCATGTTACCTTTTAGTCCCCTTATACCTCTTCCCCCAGCAATCACCACACTGTTGTCCGTGTCCATGAGTCCTTTTTCTTTTTTACTCAGTCCCTCTACCTCCTAAACCCTGCCCCCAACCAGCTGTCATCCTGCTCTCCATCTATGCATCTGTGCCCATTTTCCTTGTTCAGTTTGTTCACTAGATTCCACATAATGATTTTCTTTACCATAACTTACTTTGTTGTAAAATATAGTATATACTATATATAATATACAGAATATGTGTTAATCACCTATGCTATTAGTAATACCCCTGCTCAGTAGTATGCTATTAGTAAAGTTTTTGGGGAATCAGAAGATATGTGGATTTTCGACTGTGTTGGGGATTGACATCCCATATTGTTCAAGTATGAACTGTATAAGACTGAATCAGATAAATGCAAATTTGTGGATCTGGCTAAAAGCATCTCTAAGTAGTAAATATGTAGAATTGTCATTTAGACTCTTGATTCTCTTATTTGTTTGATGTCACTGTTCCTGACGCTTGCTGTCTTTGACATAAACTTAACAATATATTCCTAAAAACAAAAATGTTAAAAACCATAGAATCATCAGTTTTCATGGTGACTAGGATAATCCAGCTGCATGATAAACCCACAAGGCAGCTGAATCATGAACAAACCCATTTGATTTCCACTAATCATTGCTCATGCATTTGGAGGTTCTCGCTGTTTTTTTAAGTGAAAATACATGAATTCTTATATTAGAACATCAGCCCTAGCCAGATGGCTCAGTTGGTTGGTGGATCAACCCATGCACCAAAAGGTTGCAGATTTGATTCCCTGTCAGGGCACATTACTAGGTTGCGTGTTTGATCCCCATTCAGGGCGTGTACAGGAAGCAACCAATCAGTGTTTTTCTCCCTTCTTCTCTCTCTAAAGGCAATAAAAAACATATCCACAGGTGATGATTTTTTTTTTTTAATCAGAAAATACCATTTCTGCCTCATGAATTCTCTAAACACCTTTATGAACCCTAGAAGATTTGGACCATGTGTAAGGAAGCGCTACTATAAACTCTTAATGCCTTCTTGTTCATTTTTCAAGTCTTAGCTCAGCCTGCTCTAAGTCACTCCTGTCCTGCTCAAGTCTAGGTTTAACTGCCTGTGTTTTATGCTCTTCTAAAGCAGCCTGCACTGCTCCAATGAGAGCACGTATGTCACCTTACTGTAACTACCAGTTTGTCTTTTTAGTCCACCAAGACAGAAGCTCCTTGGGGGAGATTGTGTCTTACTCCATTATATTTTCAACTTATAATATAACACCTGGCATATCATTGATGCTTTAAAAAATATATTTAGTTTTAGAAAATAAAGTTATAGTAAAAATATGCATAGTAACTAAGAAAACGCTAGCCAAGTGACTAGATTTGGTTCAAGCAACAAAGATGATAGGAATATATACGTAGTTTTTAGAAATCAGGTGCTTTTTAGAATTGGGCAATCTTAGCTTGCATTAACAGAACGTTAGTAGTTATCAGTATTACTTTTCTTTTTTTTAACTATATTTTATTGATTATGCTGTTACAGTTGTCCCACTTTCCTCCCCTTCTTGTCCCCCACCCCCTTACCCCCCCTTTCCCCACCCTTTAGTTTTGTCCATAGGTCATACACATAAGTCCTTCTGCTTCTGCACTTCCTATACTATTCTTAACCTCCCCCTGTCGTCTACCTACCATTTATGCTACCTGTTCTGTGCCCCATTCCCACCCTCTCCCCCAACCACTCCCCTGTTGATGTTCCTCCATACCTTATATAACTCCCTTTAACATTTCATAAAATAAAGGCTGGGTGGTGATGAACTTCTTGAACTTGACCTTATCTGAGAAGCACTGTATCTGCCCTTCCATTCTAAATGAAAACTTTGCTGGATAGAGTATTCCTGGATGTAAGTCCTTGCCTTTCATGACTTGGAATACTTCTGTCCAGCCCCTTCTTGCCTGTAAGGTCTCTTTTGAGAAATCAGCTGACAGTCTTATGGGAATTCCTTTGTAGGTAACTGTCT
>PVJI01029234.1:0-15530 GCA_004026765.1 Micronycteris hirsuta
CCCCCCCACACCCACCACATTTGAGATATCCCTCCAGGACCTCAACCACTGCCTATGGGAACAGAGCCAACCATTTTTGTGTTTCCGACCTTCCTACAAGTCTTGATGTGGCTTCTTCTGTAAATCCTCTATTATAATGGTTCTCTTCATCTAGCCTTCAGGTGGTTGTTCAGGTTGATTGCTCTATATTTTAGTTGTAATTCCAGTTTGGACAGGGGAGGAGGTGAGTGTAACTTCTACCTATTCCACTATCTTGTATCCTGATGACTTATACTTTAGTAAGAATTTTACTATTGGTATATAATAATTTCAAATTTTAAAGTAAATAAATAAAGAAGACATAGAAATTCTCACTAATACCCTAGCCAAATACACTAAATTTTTCTTTTGTATTTTTAGCTTGCATATGAGTCATGGAAACATTTAGCATTTACCAGTGCCTACTATGATATTGTGCATGATGCATAGCATTTTATTATCTCTCCAACAAATCTGTTACAAAATTATTTCTTGGACTTCAAAATAAGTCTGGGTTGGCATTGATTAATTGGTAGTTTACCAATTATCCAGAACCGAAGCTTCCATTTTGTGGCTCTGCCACCCTGGTACTTAGCTTGCTTCTCATGGTCCAATATGGCAGCTTCACCCTCTGCCATTAACTCTGCATTCCAGAGTGTGGGAAGGGGAAAAGGGTAAAGGACATGCCATTTAAGACTGTGACACAGATTTTGCACATGTCACTTCTGCTCACATCCCATAGGCCAGAATCATGTGGCCACTAGTTGGAAGGGTGGTTTGAAATGTAGCCCTTAGCTGGGCAGCCATTCATTCTACTAAGATTGTTTCTACTACATTGTAAGGGGAGAATAGCTTTTGAGGGACAATGAATAGCTTCCGTCATGGATGCCTCTTAAATATGTTTATGTGTGGATCCCAGGAGTCTCCTTCTTGATCTGAGTCTATTTCTTGCTTTTTTTCTTTCCTCCTTTCTTTTCTTTCTGTGTTCTGATCCTTCCTCCCCTTCCCCTGCTTTCTTGTAAATAGCTTAGTTGGGGAGTACAAGTGGCCACATTTCTTCAATTCTGATGGTTCTGATTCAGACACCCGCAAACCTATTATTTATAAGTTCCTACACATGTAGTCACTCGTCTCTCCCACGCCTACACCCACATAGTTGATTTTGTAACTCAGGAGACACGAGTTTAGGTCCTGCCTCCTGTGCTTAGTCTATCTGTGATCATGGGTAAGTCAACAAAGCTTTGTAAGCCTCTTATTCACCTGGAAGAAGGCATTGCAGCATTATAGGAAAGAGTCCCTGCTTAGCTTACTTTATACGATAACTGAGGATGGAAAGAGTTGTCAGAAAGTGACTGGGCTTTATAAAGGGTAAAGCCACTGGCTAGGGTGTCATATTTGAAGGAAGCCCTGGTGTACTGAACTTCCCTTGAACCTGACACATTGCCTCTCTCACAGTGGGCACCTGCGTTTACACATGGCCCCATTTTGGTCACAGCTGGTTAATTGAAGCATAGAACCTTGTCCCAAACAGGCTTAATGGTTTATTCTGGGAATAAGTATTTGTACTCGAGGGTCATGTGATAACAATAGAATCCTGTCTTTGGTTGACAATCTGCACCACTGTTGTCCTAGAGTCTGTCCTGAGTCCTAGAGGTCGACCAGTTCTTGTATTCTGTGAGACCCCTTAGTCTTTGAAGATATTCCATTTCTTTGCTCCATTTTGTTAGTTTCTCTTCCTTACAAAAATCTCAACTAAGTAATTGTATTATTGGCAAATTTGGCAAAGTTCAACATTTGGTGCCATTGTGTTATAAACCTGTGCCCTTTCACCATCTCAAAATGAAAGGTAAATTGTGGTTTCTTTCTGTCTCCATGTTCTTTTTCAACCAAAATTAGCCACTAGAAAAGGCTCCAACAGCAATCATTGACATTTTAAAAAATATGTGAATTTATTGATATATACCTCTTCCAGAGTGACCCTTCATTCTTAATTACATAATAAAACATTTTTTCCTACTAAAACAATTTTATGTATCAGACAAGAAATAAGGAGGTGAACTTTCTGGGCAAAGGGAAGAGGTTTCAACCCTGTGCAACTCCACTTAACACTGTACTCTGGAGGTGGCTCCCTCGTTGGCTTGTGTGGATTCCCACACTTGCACATGCCCACACCGCCCTCTGTGCCACCACAGGTGTGCTTAGCTGTCCTGGATTTGGAGACAGAAGCCCCATCTTCTCATATTTGCCTGGCTATTTCTCCTTGTTCCTTAAAATCTCCCAAGCAGTTAGACCTCCTGCTATGGGTTCCACCTCTAGAACTCTAGTCCTGCATTCTGTCTTCTCACTCCTCACTCACTTCATATCATTTAGGTGGCTTGTCTGTAGTGTGAACGGAAAAGTTCTCACCAGAGACTTGTTAAAAATGACAAGAGAGATTTCATGCAAACAATTACAGTGGGGAAGAGAGACTTCAGTAAAGAACTGAACTCAAGTCTAAGTACAGCAAAGACAGCTACTCCTCACTGTACACATTTGATCAATGACCAAATTATGACTATTTTGCTTCATAGATATTTCTGCATCCCTCCCCTCCCTGAGTCAGACTCTCTTCATCTCCTGGGTGAGTTTCTGTAAAACGTCCTTGTCGGTGGACCAGACTCTGTTCCTGTCCTTCAACAGACCCCAGCGTGGTGTTCTTCTGTCGTGTGAATGTAGCTTTGCCATTTCCCTTCTATGATCTGCTAGAGAAAATCCCAGGACGCAGGCCTCTCCCCAGGATCTGTGCTGCTTCCCCTGTGCGGCCTCCAGAGTTGGCCTCCCCAGGACACTGTGCACCTCTCCCTGGCCAGCCTGTTAGGTTAAATCTAAATCAGCCTTGCATATGCTTTCCTCCGGTTCTGTCAGCTTGCTACGCCAACAGTGTCCTCCCTGCCTTTAACAGGTGCCGGATGATACCTCAGCTGGAGGCAGTGATTAATTGGGCTTGGACTCTGGAGTATTTGCAATTCACAAGGTGCTGAAGGTAGAACTTTGAAGTTTCTGAGCATGGAGCAGATTTGGAAAGCCCCCAAGTTTTCCTACACAGAAACTCTCAATTTCCAAAGTGAGCCATTTAAAAAAATATGCTGTAAACTTCTCATTGCTTAAAGAAAAATGGAAAGTAGCACTAATACAAAGGAAAATGAAAAAAGGGAAAGAACCTCAAATATTAGATGAGTAAGGAATACCAAGGGCTTAAAATACAGACTGTCCCCCTCTTGTCTCCTTGGCAGGTCCTGCACAGGACAGACCCCCAGAGGTGCGTGGTGTGGGGTTGCCAGTTGATGGCAGGCCCAGGCAGCCTCTGCTCAGGCTTCGTGTCGGAGTCAGTGCTCCCAGTGGCACTCGGGGCTGCCTGGTGGGACTGTGCTCTTGAGGATAATCCAGCTGTGATTAGATCCCCAGACCTTTCTGGGTGCATTGATAAGACATTGACAAGAGCAGATAAGCATGAGGTTTCTCCTTTTGTGTTGGAGAAGGAAATTCTGTAGCTGGGTACCTGGAGAGGAGAGGAGAGGAGGGGAAAGGAGAGGAGAGGAGGGGAGGGGAGGGGAAAGGGGAGAGAAGGGGAGGGGAAGGGAGGGGGGAGGGGAGGGGAGAGGAGAGGGGAGGGGAGAAGAGAGGGACTTGGGACAAAAGAGAATGTAAGCGTGTAACATTTGTGTCTCACTCAGCCTGTGGGTCTGTTTCTGAACCTTCTTGGAAGATGCGTGACAAGCCAGACACAGACAAGATTAGCTGAGGGCACAGATGACCAAGAGTGTGACAGAGCTGGGGAGGTGCGCTTCTCCCTCCCACTCCCTCTCTGTCATAGTCCTCAGTGCATCCTGGAGCCTTGGGGTTGCAGAGCATCTCCCAGGGAGCAATTCCTTTGCCTTGGGAAATCAGCCTCCTCACAGACGCCTCGGAGCCAGGTAAGCTGTGAGCTGCGTTGGTGTAGACAGACTTGTTCCTAAGGAAACAGGACTTAGAAACTCCCAGAATGAAGTGGGAGGGCCTGGAGAAGAGGACAGGGATGGGAACAATGCCTTGATTCTCAATTTGGCAGAGGGCCAGCTATTTAGAGTTATCAAAATTTGGAAATTAAACAGAGTATGATTGTGATCTTACGTTCATCTACTGGGGCCATCCGGGGCATTTAGATGAGTTGCAGAGAAGGAAACACAATCAGGGAAAGAGAGATGATGCCCCAGCATTACAGAACCGGTGAGAGGAAGCGTTTGGGCTTGGATCCAGTCTCTTTCCCACTCCCACAAGCTGGTTCAACTTGAATTCACTTACTGGGAAAACAATCTACATTTTAGTGGCAGTATCGTTTCTGTGATTTTAGGAAACTGATTTAAGTTCTAAGAGCAGGGGCCATGCCCTATACATCTCTCCTGTAGGGCAAGGTTGAAGCTTAATCAATATCTTATAAATCATTTGATTCACTCATTAGAACCAGCATTAGCATTTTCTCTTGAGTGTTGTGGGCAGTTGCTTGCAAAGGACGGGGAAAATATGGCAGCACGACAGAGCTTATGTCTCAAAATAGTCAGCCCCTCCGGAAGGAGGGTGTCAAAGCCCCACTAGGGTAATGATTAGAAGGAAACCGAGGAGAAGGGCACATTTAGGATGATAGGAAGGGAACAGAGTTTAGGGACTCCAGAAAGATCAGAAGCAGTCAGGTCTCCGGGACAGAAAGAAGGATTGAAAATTGGCCATAGTCATGCAACAAGTATTTATCAAATGCTTAGCACATGTTAGGCATTGTTTTAGGGACTGGGGATTCAGCAGCAGACAAAACAGAATTGATTTACAGCGAAAGTATTTTGAGCATCAGGTTATATTTTATTTATCTCTCTCTTTATGCTCTGTGAGTGAAAAAAGGGGGTTCTGTGGAGAGTAACCTCACAGGGTGATCTGATCATTCATGTCTAACTGGACAGGTCATGGCGGTTGGTCACCCACCATGGTTACAGGCCCCAGGCCTGTAAGTTCTTTAGTGAAAGGTTTTAAGTACGCCCTATTCATTGTTCTTACGCATCCAGGTTAACACACCTTTGAAATAACAGAAGTAATAGCCCCCAGAGGGGATATTAACCCTCAAGAGAACACATAGTCTTGCTAACTACCCTATAATCCAATACATGCCTTGCTTTCTCTAGTCTTCCTTATATCCCCTCCTGAACTTCGTCACCATAAATGAAACTGAAAACCTGTTATTCTCTGGAGCACTTGATATCTTGCTCCCCGGCATATGTCATCAGTTTGACTCAAATAAACTCTTATAAAAATTCTCTATAGGTTTGGACATTTCTTACATTGACACTGTTATAGTCCTAGGATGATGGAAAGAATTAGATTTTTAAAATGTATATCCCATCTTGTTCTAAAAAACCTAAAGCAACTTGTAAAGTAGTATACAATTCACAAAAAGATTATAAAATAGAATAAGAGATAGGAAGATAAGTTCCTAAAATTTTGGAAAGCATCAAAACCCAAAACCAACCCAGGAATAAAGCTTGTTACTAGGATACAACCTTGAAAATCCTAGACATCTCAGCAAGTGGGCCACAGATATGGCTTTAGGCATTTCCGTGACTAAAGTAGAGTGGGTGATGGTACCACCCATTGAACAAACAGAAAACCAACAGTTCTTTGGAAGAAGAACAACACATTTTAATACTATGACTGGAAAAACATTTGTTTTAAGAACCCTCCAAAAATGAGACACTCTGCGGATGTGTTGTAGGACTACATCACACGCCGGATACCCCTTAGATGAGTCTGGGAGAGCTGTCATCTCAAATCCCACAGCTGAGGCTTTCTGAGCTCATATCCCTTCTCCAGGCAGTGACTAGGGGCAAGAATGCCCATGGTAAGTCAGTCCCTGAAGCTGAATTCAGCAAAGACCTGGAATATGGTGAAGGTGTGGCTATTGATCGTGTCTCCTGAGATAACGAATTTAATGTCATTCACAGGGTAGCTGGAAGCAAGGCAAGAAGGAGATAAGAAGACTTGATGTCAGCATTTTACGTAGAAATGTGTGTGTGTAAACACGATCAGTGCAATCTCCTCGGCCATTGGGCTCTACCGCTCCTTTCATCCCTTCGGGTTTGGCCATAGGTGTGCTGTGATGTGAGCGAGGGAAGACCAGGGACAGGAGGGAAACATTCTGTCACGTTAGAGCAGAATGAATAATAAGTCTAGAAGTAAAACTGCTTTGCGTATTCAGTGGAAATCACCTAGATAGCCTTTTTTTTTTAAAGGAAGTACTATTCAGTCAATTGGGATATTTGTGAATGAGATAGACACACGCAAAACAGTTAAGCTGTGATTCCATGTCTTTCTCTCAATGCATCTCAATGTCTTTCTTTCTCTAATTTTAGCAAAAAATAAAATGGGTTGGAAATTGTACAGGAAATTTTGTCAGTCATTATAAGGCTAGAAATTAGGCCAAAAGACTCCTAGTACAAAACAGAGGCATAGGTAGTCTTTGGGGGGGTACCTACCAAACTCACATCTTCTGTGAGAATTATTCCCCTGCCCGCCCCTCGCCCACCTCCCCCCCACCCAATTCTCTGTACCCAGCCTGTCTCTGCTGCCATGACTTATCCCTCCCTCCTCACTTTAGCTATGTGGAGTAGGGGGTGGGCTTCTGACGAAAGAAAGCGGATCCATAGGCTGCGCTTCACCACTCTGATCTCTCTCTCTCTCCCTCTGCTCTTGCTTTTTGCTTAAGATGTTTCAAGTGAGTTTTTGTTTCTCATATGAAATGCACCCCGACCAAGTTATTAAGTAACATAGAAGCCTTTCTTTTTTTCTGTCCTTTAAGGGGTTAACTGATATGAACAAAGTATTTCACATTTGTATATATTTATGTATTTTGAAAAGAAAATAACAAGCATATTTTGTGGATGGGGCAGCTATGAAGTTTGTTGAAAAGTTAGGAAAAAAAAACTGAAGCAGAGAGTTTCCAGTTTAGTGCTAAAGTGTGTGGTGAGATACTGTTTCACGATTCCACACTCTGTGATTTCCTGTCCGCTATGCTCCATCCACTTCTTCCCTTGTAGCCAGGGACCTCTGCCCAGTGCAGGCAGTGGCACATATGCTTTGGGGACAAGGGGTGACTAGTGATGTTAAATTTAATAATCACTAGTTTAGATGTAAATCAGAGTCAGATACACTCTTATAGAAAAAATTTGCTTTTGTCTCCAAACTAGCAAGAAAATTCCTAGGGGTAGGGCTGGGCAGGAGGGTCAGAAAGGTACTCCTGGATTAATCCTAGAATCTCTGCTGGAGCAAGTCCTGATTTTTTTCAGCCCTAGAGAACACTGGAAAAACTGAATTCGTGTCCAGGTGTCCTCATTGCCATCAGGCAAAGCCCAAGCTGATCGCAGGAAGTAGGTTGCCGGTCAACCAACCTGCAGGAGGGATACTGCTTTGGGCTCCAAGACTTTTTTTTTCTATTAAAGTACAATTGGCATACAATATTGTATTAGTTTCAGGTGTACAACACAGTGACTCGACATGCGTATACCTTATGATGTGATCAGCACAGTAAGTCTAGTAACTATCTGTCACCACACAAAGTTATTAAGATATTATTAACTGCATTCCCTGTGCCGCCCCAGCACTTGCTCAGGCCTCCCCTGACCCAGAACCATGGAAAATCCCCTCAGGAGGGAGGGCCTGAGGAAAGTAGGATATGGAAGGGAGAACAGCTGCTTGACCAAGCACCCCCCAGGCAACACCTCCAAACACGGACAGTGATGCAAGCCTCCCTACCAGCTCTGTCAGATACATTACAAAACTTTACTTGGCATTTTTTACTTTAGTACATAGTTCTTATAACATTTCGTGGAAATTGAGACTAATTGTTGACTTTTTGGGTAATTTATGTAGTAAAGGAATCTCATCTGATTAGTTCTTTTTTACTGGGAAACTTTAAAAACTCTGCTTTTAATAATAAACTGAACTTTAAAAAGAGGAAAAAACAAAGAAGGGAATGTCTTGAAAGTCTTCTTCACTCCTAACCAATGATCAAGTAAAAAAAATCTTTTACTCTTTTTCTACATTTCCTCCCCCAAATCTTTTGTGCCTTATATACAGCTAAATCCATTGCAGATCAGATGCAAGATAAAATCTTTTTGAATGATTGATGAAGGGCTTATTAATTGCCACTTGGAAAGAATCGTGAAGGATGCCAGCATAAGCAAAGGTGTTTATTTTCTCTTTAGAGATTTTGCAGCAAATTCTCTCTCTGGTCTTCATTTCAGCAGGTGATGGGCCATGTGACCAGAGGGCCACAGCTTCAAGGACAGTGGCGCAGACAGCAGCTCAGTGTTGGTGGCGGAGGGTGAGCCTGGCCTCGGGCTACACCCTGAGAGACCCAGAGGAGTGTCTCGCTGGCCTGAAACAGGAGAGCTATCCTGGAGAAGAGGACCTATTGGCTAGGCTATGGCAGGCTAAGATGCAGTTACAAATAACCACGCAAACTTAGTGGCTTTACAGAAGTTCCTTTAGCACTCTTGTCACACTCCAGTGCAGGTCACAAAGCCTGTCTCTCTTTTGTAGCCTTGCCCTCAGGATCGTACAACCACCCAGGCTGCAATACCAGGGGAAGATAAAACTGAAGGGTGGCATGGGGTGTTCTTCAGGGCTGGGCTTGGAAGTAGCACGAGTCACTTCAGCCTACATCCTACCAGTGTGGACTCACTCACACTGACCAGTCTGCAAAGGAGGCTGGGAAATGTAGTTTAGTTGTGTACCTAAGGAGAATGTGATAGGGAACATGTAGTACTGTCTCCCACAGAGAGTCAGTAGGGAAAGGGAGACAGCAAAGGATTGTGAAAGGACCATCAAACTGGCAGCAAATAAAAGGGAATACACCAGCTTCTATTGGGGTCTCTGGCCTGGGATGTCCAACAGAGACTGTCCTTCCCTAAGCTGGGACACACTCTTTATTATACTTGGTTAAATGGAACGGTAGCAGTTGAAATGCAAATTTGTGAGCTGGGCCGTCCCGAATGCATACCTCTGAGTCAGACACGTACACTTTTTTGCCCAGGTTAAGGATGTGGCAAATAAGAGATGAGGAAACTGTGGGACAGGTGAGCAGCTCATGTGCACTGAGATCGCACGTTTTGGGGAGGGCATGGGCTTGAATTGCTTGAGGTGCCTGGGCCACCCACTCCATGTGCCCCTTACCAACCAGACTGGAGGAGGCAGGGAACAAAGGCTTTTAGGAGTGCCTGAGTCTCTCTTCCCTTCAGAATTAGAGTCATGACCCACAGCGGCAGCGGCGGACTTTGGCCTAGTGAGGGGACAACTGCCTTGCTGCTCTTTCTGTCCACTCTCAGAGTGTGTCAAAATCCTTCAGACCAGGGTTCTAGCAAAGCAACACAATCCTTTAAGACACTTGCCTTTAATTATCGGGTGGCTCACACAGCACCCTACCTGTTCTTCCCTACCGCCCCACCCTCAGATCTGATACTGTCTGATACTGTCCTTTAGGCCCTGTGGGGGACATTCTCTGGAGATTTCTGACTTGAGTCATCCAGTCAGCTTCGGGTTCCTCTGGACTTTTGAAACAGCCCAGTGATCTCTGTGTCGGAACACTGCAGGCATGTCCAGTGACATAAGTGGGTGGGGGCAGCAGCGTCACAAAGTCTATACATTAAAGTATATTGAGTTTACATTAGCATTTTGATGAACAAGAAGTCTTTTTCCTGAAGGGGAATTTTATCCCAGAATCCGGGACCCCAGACCTGCCCAGTCTTTCTTCCTGCCGGTCAGCATGGCTCTGCCCTTTATCACTCACAGGAGGGGGCTTATCTGCCCGGAGCCCTGAACAGCCGCTGTGGCGATCCAGCGCTGAGCACCCCCGCAGCACGAACTCTGAGGATCTGAGCAGAGGCGATCAGGGTCAGCAGGCAGTTAGGAAACCAGCGCAGGTGGTCTGGGAGTGGTCTTAAAGCAGCATTTTTATAACAACCCCACTATTTTTACCTACACTAGATGTTACTGGAAGAGGAGAGATTGAGGACAATTGAGAGAGGGGATAATTCTGCTGTCCACACCCCCTCCAATCACCCACTCTGTTCTTGTTCAGGTGTTGATAGGTAAATGTTTGGGATCAATATCCCTTCTATCAGCAAGCTGGGAGGTGGTGCACCCTAATGCGGCCCGTGTGAAGCCCTCCTCCCTCTGCCCGCTGCCTCTCCCGCTGAAAATGTGCAAAGGGAGAGGAAAGGATGTGCCCTAGGGCTGAGTAATGTGTGAGCCCAGCCAAGCTCATCCACATCCCACACTGAAAGCTTTTAAACTGACTTGAGAGAGGCTGTTTTGGAGAAGTAGTTGGGACCACCAGAGTGAAAGACCTTTGTCATCTGTAAGGTGCCCTCGTCTTTCTCATTGTAGCCTGTCCTGTCTGCACAGTTTAGTTGAGGGGCTTCCTCCCATTCTGGTGACCTTGTCGTGCCAAGTTCACTGCAGGGTCTACACAAGAGGACTTCAGCTGGCTCTCATAGCTTCTTGCCATTCTTTCCCACCGCATAGTAAGCGCTGATATTCTTGGTGCTGAGGGTGTCTGCCGACCACCTGAACTGAGCTCCCCAACGTGGCCTTGTGTTTGTGGCCCCGCAGCCAGCAGGGGGCCCGTGTTCCTGTGAGGATGTGGGAATGGGGCTGCCGGCTGGGTGGGAGGTCCAATACAGCACCATGAATGCACTTCTCCAGCCTTTGATCCCGGCCAGATCCCTCTTCTAAGGGCTACCCTGAGGCCACCGGTGACCACACATTTCATCTGAAAGAAGACAGGGAGACAATTTACATGCACTCCACTGAGGGCCTGATTGTATCTTGTTTTATTTTTGTCTGCAGCACAGTGTGTAGGCCCCGGCAGCCCAGCCTCTACTTCCCACCGAAGGAACGTTGTTAGTTTGCCTGTTAGGTTCTCATTGGATTTTCAGCTGCTGCTCCAAGTTTTCTCTTTTTACAGAAAACAAACAGAGACTTGTTTTCTAAAGAAGAAACCTTGGTGTTAGAAGTTTTTTAAACCTCTGAGGAGGAGACGGGGGAAGCGGGGTGGGGAGAGGTATCAGATGCAATTGTGGGGAATTTGGATTTAGGGATCTCAGGCCAATTACCCACAAGGTGGTGTCCTTATTTTCCTGCCCACTCCTAGCTTACCAATCCTATGTATTTAACCATTTTGGCTGAAGACTTCTGATAGGCTCTAGCTCGTTACTAAAACCAAACATCCCTTTTATTACTAGACTGGCTTGTGCTCTTCTAGAAATTCTCCAGGTGTGTTTCCTGAATGAAAGAAGAGGGACTAGCATCTGGACGCTAAGGATGTGGTCTCAAGTCAGCTTGTGGGCCGGTTACCACCAGTGCAAGTTGTTCCCAGGTATGCAAACAGTCTTCATTTCTTGTACAGTTTTCTGAAAGGGAAAAAGTCTTGTTTTTTTTAAAGAAGCACTTTGAAAACCCTGGAATGAACACTAAGTATTGAGCAACAATGACGAGGGGCCCGGTGATGTGATCTCTGTCATTCTCTGCTTTTTCCTGGGTGTTTTTTTGAGGACAGGTGGTTGAAGAGAGAGGAAGGGTTGGTTTCAGGCTCAGTTGGTCAGCTGTAGATCAATTCCATGGCTAATTCAAGGGGCAAAATTGACCTGGGTCATGCCTTGCGACTGCCAGACCAGAAACCAAGAGGACGCAATGCTACCATCATAATCTCAGAGCGTAATATAATTTTCATAATTGGGAATTAGTGCCCAAGACTCTGAAGTAGGAAGCAGCAGCCCCAATGTGTCATTTTGTATCACGTTTCCTAGGAAAACTCATTTTTCATGATTCCTCAGTGGGCCTGGCAGTTCTCTCTCTTGTAAGTACTGTGTGAGTGCAGTGGGGTCGTAGGCACAGGAGGGAAAATACCCTTAGCTTTGTTTTTTCTTCTTTCTTACTTTTAGAGGTTTGTAAATTTTAATCAACAAGCATAGATAGTAAGACTGTGCTTTAAATAAACTTTTTTTTTAAGCTCATTTAATGCACTATCATTTTAAAAAAGTTATTCTAGCTCTCTTTTCTGGTGCCTGTAGCAACAAATGTGCAGGTAGATAAGAAATAGTATTTGTCTGTATTAAAGTACATTCCCCATGCCTTCTGATTCCTCCGGGGTGGAAGGCATCGTGCACGTTTGATGTGCGCGTGGAGCAACAATTCGTCCATTCCAGTCAACTGCCTTGACAAGCCCAGGCGAAGCTGTTTCCCACCAGGCAGCACAGTCTTCCAGAGCCTTCCTTCTGCTCCCTTTACTTTCAGCCTGTGTCCTTAGCACATAGTTTGTAAACATCATCACCGAGGTTTGGGTGCTTTGATTGGGGCATTTAAAAGGATGGACAAAATGAACCGTATCCAAGTGACCAACACAAGTCCACTCACTCGCTGCCTTGGAAAACTGCAGAAATGTTTGCCTTTCAGTACATTAGATCCGCAGCTACATTCGTCGTCTCTGTGTCTTTCGATTTTACAAAAGGGAACTGAAATCCAGCAAGTCGTATGAGGAGCCCATTCAAAAAATGAACAAAAAAGCAAATGAAAACGACCCAGAATGAGGTGGTGTATTTTTCGGTTTGTGTTCTGTAGGCGTACACTTCTTTGTAATTTGCGATTTTTTCTGAGAGGTGGTGAATTTTCACTTCGGAGGCAAACAAAATCATGACAAGACAACCACAGGAGCCTGCAACAGAAGGAACAGAGAGCATGTTGGGACACGCACTTCCTGATTGCAAGGAGCAGGGGAGAGGGTGGATGTACAAACAAAGAAAGGCCTTTTACCATTACCTTCATTCACATTTTTCTGCAAAACTATATCATTTCAAATGAGCAGTCACGAGCCTGATTCCCCACGCGATGAGGGGTAGTGCTTGGGTGATGGCTGTGAGCGGGATGACCCGTGGGGGTCCAGCGGAGCTGATCTTACAAAGGCCAGAGATGTTTCTCTACGTGATGAGCAAGCTGAGTTGCTGGGCCCCTTAAAAGCACAATGGTGACATCAGGCTACAAAGCAGCCATTGCTGTGATGTGGCTTCAAGAGAGCAACATTTCTCTGAACAAATTTCTCAGAATACTTCACAGGTCATGAAGGATAAATGCCAGCCACACAGCCACTCATGGAAGGCGCTAGGGCTTCCTTCAGAGGGTCATGTGACTTCTCCAGCTCCCATCTGGCTACAGCTGCCCAGAGGAGTCCCTGAGCCAAAGGAGCCATGGATAAGATGTTGGGACAGAGAGTATCTGTTCTCCATGTTTGTAACAGAGCTCAGGATTTTTACCTGGTCATGGAGCCTTGAATAAAGACTACATTGTTTGGCTGGAAGTGGTTGGGATGTAAGAGCAGAAAAGTCTCCTTGAGGTTGCAAGTAATTAGGGCCTTCTTCCTTGCTGTAACTGATTAGGGAAGCATTGGCTGGAGCTCCAGCGCCCATTTCGGACCAGGTGGCCTCAGAACTGGAAGTCACATACTGTGGTCAAATAAGAAAGGAGGGATCTGGATTCCAGGGGCTGGGAGCCACCAGATCAACCCTAGACTTCTGCCTCTAGCTTTTTATGTGAGAGAAAAATAAACAGTTATTTTGTTTAATCCACTGTTTTCATTTTTCTCTCACCTAGCACTCATTGGTAGCCTAATCTAATCTTAACTGGTACAGCACCTGGGTGAGACCTTGGCAGGACGGGGCATCCGTAACCACTGGTGCCTAAACACTCTGATAGGACCTCTCCCCCTGAGGATGGAGAATGGGGGACCCCCAGGTGGGTGGGTGGCACAGGGCAGAAGCAGATGGCCCGGGGGGCGGGGAGCGGGTCAGGAGCACAGAGGAATGTGTATTCCAGGCCACCACAAAGGGGTGCCAGTTAATAGGAGACTTGCTGAGATGGTTTTCTGACTTAGATGAAACCAATTTGGGTTCATAACCTGTGAAATTAAGCAGTTTAAATCACCAAATCTCAATTTCCTTATCTATAAAATGCGTATAACAGAGACAATACATGATTAGCATTTGGCATTAGAATTGATATGCATAAATGCTTACCAGTTGGTAGCTATTGCTTTGGTTTTTATGTATTACTTTCATCTCAAAAGTTTTTACCATAATTCCTTACCTCACCACACACCAAAAAAAACCCCTGACCACATCAGGTAGGCAATGCAGCAGAGCGTATCAGTGCCTTGTGCCTCCAAATACTCCCCAATTACGTTTATGACTCCATGGGAGGGGTAAGTGGTAAGGGTGCTTTTGGTTCTTTAATTATAGTTCATTCAAATACCCTGAGAGCAGCCACAAAGTGGCTTAAATTCCTATAGATTTATTCGCTCATTCATTTATTCAGCTAGATTTATTACATGCCAAGCATGGGAATAGTGATGGAGAATTAAACGTTAAAGAAAATGCATATGATTTCTGCTCTAACAGAGTGTAAAATCAGGCAGGGAACACAGATAAAACAATGGTTAAACCAACAGCAGTGAATATAAGAGTGGGGAGCCACAGGCTCAGGCTGTCATTGAGAGCATGGGCAACATCCCAAAAGGTTCCTCAGAGGTAGCTATAGGAAAAGTTTGCCAAGCAAAGGGAAGCTGGACTGTATAGGAGGAGGCATTCCAGATGTGGGAGCTGCAAGGCAAGGACGGCCCCCATTCCCTTTCCAGAAGCCAGGTTTGGGTTGGGGTGGAGGTATAGCCTGGGTCATGGGGGGTGGGGGTGAGCAGGAAAGGGGAAATCACATTTTATTGGAATTTCACCCAAGATTGGCCCCATCAGCTTGATCATCCTCATAATACCCGCCCCCCCCCCCCAAATAATCAAATGATATAATTTTCTTGAAATTTCACTTCCCACTAGCCTCAGACTGGAAGTTGAGAATATTCCTTTGTAAGATTTGTCAGCCTATTTTTGTATTCTGATCTTAACACCAAAGCTTTCCGCTGGCAAAACTATTATTCCTTTATTGTTAGATCCAACAAAAAGGCTGCAATGCTGTTTTCTCTTTACCTTTTTATTTGAAAATGGTGGAGAAAATACCATTGCTTTACCATAAGAGCCTTCTTTGAGATGGTAAATTTCAGACAGAAGAGAAACACTATTTCCTTAGTGCTTGAAAGGAACATTCAAGCTTGGTTTCTTTTTCAAGTTGTTAAATATTTTAAAGGTACTACTTTGTTAAGGAGACAGCATCCTAGTGAGACTGCATTTCAAATTCCTAAAGTAAAAGTTGCTTGCGGTGTCTTAAACTTACAGCCTCTTGCCGTAGCTAATACTTTAAGATCACAAGCTCTCAAACCAGAACACGTGGTCCAGTAGTTGAGAGGATGGTCCAAAATGCTGCTCTGGATTCTGGGCTTGGCCAATGTGGTCAGCTTTGCCATTTCCAAGTCAGGTCATAGAAGCTTAGCCTGAGTCTCTGCCAGCACTGCTCAGAGA
>PVJI01029235.1:0-15542 GCA_004026765.1 Micronycteris hirsuta
TCTATTGTTAGACTGTTCTTAATTTCAGTGTCTCTGGTTATGTTTTGCTTGCTTTCTGCTTTTGTTGGTTATGATCCGGTTAAAGGTGAGATCATAATGTATTTGTCCCTCACTGCCTGGCTTACTTCACTTAGCATAATGCTCTCCAGTTCCATCCATGCTGTTGCAAAAGGTATAAGCTCCTTCTTCCTCTCTGCTGCATAGAATTCCATTGTGTAAATTTTTAAAAAAATAGTGGCTACAGTATTACAGTGTTAATTGCCTTTCTCAATGAGTCATACTTTATAGTTGGTACTTACACAACTTGGAGAACTTTTCAGGCACTTACTTGATAAAGAATGAGGGGACTCTAAACCTGATAAAATGAAAAGGACCATTTCCTTTCTTCAATAGGATTTAGGAAATTTGCAATTAAGAATAGGCTAAAGCAACTTGACGTTGTGTTACGGATTCATACTCAGCAGGACCTCAACAGAATCCACTGATTTCAATGGTTCCCAATCATTTCAAAATCGAGGATCCTGTTTGCCATGATTTTGTTCCCTCATTATCAGCCTTCCCCTACAACATGAACCTAGTATTTTTGGACAACTATATTTTTCTACCAATTATATAAAAAATTGTTTTTCTATTCTATTAGTGAAAGTCATCTACAATAACAAACCAGTTTCTTTTTAATATAAAACAACTTGTGTTGCCATGATGTATCAATATAATTTCAGAAAAAAGACAATTGTAGAAAATTTAAGTTAGCATTCACAGATGCATCAAAGACAGAAAATAGAAGACTTAACCATATTAAGAAGCCAAAGCAAGTTGGTGGGCTCTGCAGACTTGTGTCCATGTTTATTAGCTACACATTGACAAATGTGCTCACAGTTCAGCTTAAAAATGCCTGAACCTTTAAATAAAAGACAAAGAACAAAGCTGAAGTACCAAATGCTTGAGTTTAAGCTCCTTCACACCTCTCCCTGAATATCCTTTACATCTTTTGCCATTTAAATCCTTTTCAACACCTACTACTCCAATGTGGCAGCCATGAGAATGCTGTTCCTACTACAGGGAGCATAAACAACACAGGGTCCAAGCTGCTGCACTCTGAAGTTCATCCCTGTGTTTGCACCAAGCCCATACCTACCAGGGGCTGCTTTCCCCAATAATTGAGTGAGGTAGGGATACTACTAATGAGGAGCCATTTCTGGAGACTCGGGAGTACTGTGACAGCCAACTGTGGCTCAAGGACTCATAGATGGCTTTGCTGAACCTTCCATCCAGCCTTCCTACCTCTGCCCTTCTCTCAGAGTCAGACTTACATTATAATCCGATGGCTCTCCCAGACTTCTCCAGCATCCTTCCTATTTCCTTTCATGGGTGCATCTTTAAAAAATTCTTTGCACATTTAATCCTGCATTGGCATCTGCTCCTGAGTGCATGAACTAATATATCAACTCAAATTCCTTTTTCAAGTCCTCAAACTGCAAAAGAAGTCTGAGGAAATGTCCCTTCATAACTTAGCCCCATCTCATCTCTTTGGCTGCATCTATATCTGTCTGTGCTCCAGACACACCCAACTCACTGCAGTATCTGAGACTCTACACCTTGGAGCATGCTGTCTTCGATGCCTAAAATGACTTCTCTACTTATCAGACGAGTTCTTCATTTTATGATACTGCATATAACTCATCTCCTTTAGTAAGCCTTCCCAGACATCTCTAAACAATATTGAGAATGTCCTCCTCTTGTACCCATACTTTACTTAGTTTTCATGATATTGGCATTTTTGAAGATCAGCCAGTTATTTTCTAGAATATTTTGTAATTTAGATTCGTCTGATATTTTCTCATGATTATACCTAAGGTATCTATTTTTGGTGTGACTACCACACCGGCTTCTTGTCATTAATTCCCATCAGGGCATACAGTGTCTATTTGTCCCATTACTAGAGCTGTTCATTTTGATCACTTCATCAGCACGGTGTCTTCCAGGTCTCTTCACTTTTTGTTCCTCTGTAATTAACAAATATTTAATTGGGAGATACTTTGAAACTGTAAAAAAATCTCATTCCTCACCTTACTTTCACTTACAAGTTTTATTATCCACTGAGATTTCTTACCAGGATGAATTTTTACTATGCTTATTGTCAAATGGTGTTTTTCTATAACCATTACCCCTTTTTCACTTAATTCGTGGCCTTCTATCATAAGGAAGAACTTTCTGTTTTCCCCAACTATATAGTCATCTATTTACTTATATCAGTGGAGTACTAGTTTATTCAATGAGTTAAAACTTATTATCATATCATTTATGTTAATGCTTCATTTGTTCTTCATTCAGCTAGGTGGAACCCCCTCATGCTTACTTTTTCGTTCTTTTGATATGCCCTCATCCTTTCGGACTATTTTCTTACTCCTGCTACCAATAATGTTCCAAGCTCATCATGTTCTTTCCCAGTCCAAGACCTGAATTCAGTCATTTCTTCAAGGAGCACTGGTTACTTTTAGTATTTGAAATCAAGATATGAGCACTGGATGCTCATTACTACTGGGGTGCTACTGCTACCAGGCCCTTTCAGCAGATAGCTAAGAACTGCACACACATTCACACCTATGTTTATTTCTATATCTAGAATAAAAACGTTAGCTCATCCTGGTACAGCCAGTTCTAATCCAATGCCAGTGGGTTTCTTCTAGCTTTATCTTTTTCCATATGTGTAATTCTCTTTCCAATAGTGAGAAACCTGACTCTTATTATTCCTGATATATTTAATTATCTGCTCAATCTCCCTAGACATACCCAATCTTCTGATCGTGTGGGGCCCCCACCCTCTGCAAATGAACCTGCCCTGTGCTGAGTTTCCTCCCTCTGCACAGGCCTGGAGCTGCCTCTGTCAGCTCTGATTCATGGCTGTTTGACAATGGGAGAAAGCGTGCTAGTAACTATTTCTTAATGAAAGGAAAGAGACAAGGGGGAAGGGGAGAGAATAAAATATAGCTACTAGTATCCTTTATACTATTTTAAACACTTATTAATCTTTGTTTTTAAAAGGCTTTGGGCATAGAAGCTTCTATAAGCAATAGTACCTATTTAGAATTTAATAACACTATTCTGCTTTAATTGTGAATATATTTAAAGTTACCTGATCTATTTTTCTTTAAGTATATATTTAATGGAGTAAAAAGCCCCATACTTTAATTAGCACAGTTTTTTAGCATGCAATTCAATGAGTCTAACAAGTATATATACTACTTTCGATGTATATACCACTTCATCTCCTGAGAGGACCCCACTCAGTTTCTACCCCACGCCTACACGTCCTTCGATGTATATCAGAGTTGGTTTTGCTTCCTATGTTGATATGTTTATGGAAGAAGTCTCTCAGAAATTAAATACGATTAAAAATGGTAAAGATAATGTAAGGAGTACAGAACAGAACTAAAGCTGTTGCATAACCGGTGGGAGTTTGGACACAATTCTTTGTCGTGTGGACATCTTGCAGAGTTGCTCTCAAGAGCCCCCCTAAGAAACGTTGCTGTTGCTACAAAGGGGGTGTCCACTACCATCAGACAAACTAGTGATAAAAGCTCTAGCCCCCTCTCCCTACTCCTTCCACAGGGGCTCATTTTTGAAGTATCAGGCATACACCTACTTGCGCTATGTGCTCCAGGGCTGTAGATAAATGAGAAACAACATCTATCTCCAAAATAGATATGATCACTATAATCTCATTCGTGGAATTGTTTACAAATCTGGTCACAAGTCTTGTAGCTACTTGATGGGTAAGGTCAAAATCCACAAATCTACTGATTTGCAAGAGGTAATTTTAGAGACACTTTAGAAAGAAATGAGAATAAAACGAAGAGCAAATAGGGGAGAATTCCTTTATAAGCATTTGCATATGGTTCTTGATAAATAAAAATTGTTTTATTACCAAATTACATCTGGCACTAGCAAAATAAAAGGGCCACCCATGTGCTACAACGTCAATTCAAGTACTTGGGTTGCACTGCAACAGTTGTCCCTCTCACGGTAAACTCCAGCTAGAAAGATGGTTACTTTGGATTGAAACTCTTGGGATGAGGCTAAATGGTAACACACTCCTTCTTTTGCTTTACTGGTTTTGCCTTTATATCTTTTTATTGTCGAGCAACTGGCCGAAAATGAAGAACTCAGCCTGTGTTTCAGTTAACATTGTACAAAGGCACAAAAATGGAACACAGAGAGAGCGATGCTGCTGACCAGTCCAGAGTTCTGCCCTGACTGTCTGGATGCTGTGCACAAGGATCTTGTGCTCTATTTAGGAAGTGAATTACACTTGAATTTTGAATTTTGGGAGGCGCTCATTATTAACACCCACATAATCATTCCCTAACTTAACTATTAAAATATACTAACACTAGATCACTGGATACCAAGCAACTTCTCTTAACAAAGATCGTATACTTCTTGAGTTTGAGAAATGTAGTGAGTCTGGAAAGTGGAATTTGTCTTTACAGCAGGGTCTGCTTTACTTGTAAAACCTAATGAAATTCAAGACACACTACTTAAAGCTGTGAATTCAGAAACAATCATTCATCAGCACAGTCATGAGCACTGTGAATCTCTAAAATCTCCTTTCTAGCTCTTTTCCCTACTTGTCTGTGACAGTATCTGCCTCACTGGGAAATCAATGAGTGTTTTGTAAAGCAGGGCCTAGTGTCCAAGTGTAAGGGGTGCAATCCTCATAAGTCTGTATAGTTAGCTGCCTGAGACATTATATTTCATTATCCCTGCATTTCAGTATCATTAAGTATAAAGTTAAGACAGTTTAATGTGACAAAACAATATTGACCAGTCATATATAATGGTTGAATGAGGTCTGACAGGACATTTACAACTGAGCAAAATCATTGTAGGCAGCACTGAGGGGTCCTAAAGAAAGAAAGTTCATGGTTCGGAAGACTCTAAACCTAAGGCTTGAAAGGGACAAAGTTTTATAAGCTCTGCTGGAAGGCGCGCTTCACCGGGAGCCATGAAGCAAGTCATTTACTCTCTCTGTCTTGATTTCCTTTACAAGGTTGTCATGGATAGAAAGATGAATCTGGCTCTTTAGATGAAAAGTACAAGGCAGTGGATAAGTTTTAGATATTGTAATTCATTGTGATATAATTTATTATTCTGTCTACATTAAATCTGCCTCATTTCTCTGCAAGTTGAGCTTGAGAATTTGAACTCTCTTACAGATGTCCCAGGATCTAGCCTGTACCTCTTCACGGGTGAGAAAATGTTGCCCGGCCTTTCTACTGGGAGGAGAAAGTGTTTTGGCAAAACTTCATGGGTTGACCCATGAATCAATGAACATGGTGCTCTCACTCTGATGTTCCCTTAGGAACATCATGGGGGAGGAGAGAAGACAGAGAATGGGATATTGATGGGAGTAGTGAAGAAGCTGGTTATGTCCCTCTCCCTGCTGCTAATCTGTAGAATTCTTGAGTCATGCTATGCTAGGGAGAAGCCTAAAATTGGATGAGAGATTGCATGCTGTTTTAGGTTGATTCTTAATATTTTAAAATGACACTGTTCTATTAAGAAATGACCAGAAAAGCTGTAGAATTGGGCTGAGGAGACAGAGAAGGAAGATCTGGTAGAATGGTTTGAGGGCAGCAGTGAAAATACAAAATAACACTGACTACCCTTTCCTTCCTAGTTCAGGTCATTTAGCTAGCAGGAACAAGAAAGGTAAGAACAGTAAACATTGCTACTCACACAGTGACAAAGAGTTTAAAGGAACTTGGGAGTGGTGCTATCATTGGTTGAATTGTTTTTTAATTCTATAGATCTTATTTTACAATCTTTTTTTAGTATTTTGTTCTTTTTTTTTTTATTGGTGTTTAAGTACAGTTGTCCCCATTCTCACCCCACCACGTTCCCCCCACCCCACTCCACCCACCCCCACCTCCCACCCTCAATCCTTTCCCCTTTTGGCTTTGTCCATGTGTCCTTTATACATGTTCCTTGATGACCCTTCCCTTTCTTTCCCCCATTATCCTCATTCCTCCTCCCCTCTGGTCACTGTCAGTTTGTTCTTTATTTCAGTGTCTTTGGTTCTATTTTGCTCACTTGTTTGTTTTGCTGATTAGGTTCCACTTGTAGGTGAGATCATATGGTATTTGTCTTTCACCACCTGGCTGATTTCACTGTAATGCTCTCCAGTTCCATCCATGCTGTTGTGAAGGGTTGGAGCTCCTTCTTTCTTTCTGCTGCATAGTATTCCATAGCTGCCTTTTCCTTCCTCAAACACACCAGGCATTTCCCATGTCAGGGCCTTTGCACATGTTTTACTCACCACATGTAATATTACACCTCCAGCCCTTTGCTCTGTCTCCCTTTCAGGTCTCATCTCGAATGTCACCCTCTCAGTGGGGTCTTTCGTGCCTTCTGTCCAAAGTGACCTCTGAAGGATATTTGGTGTCTCACAACCTTGCTTATATCGTTCATAACACTTTTTATAATCTATAATTATTTTTCTTTTTGTGTATTTACTTTGTTACTTTCTTCTCCTGCCACTGGATTTCAAGATCTTTGAAAAAGCCTTCCAATCTTGTTTACAGCCGTGCCCAAGGTGCTACAGTGCCCGGTGTGCAATAGACACTCATTAAGTGTTTGCTGAATGAATGATATGAACCCTTTGTATATGAAAGTCTATGAGAAAGTTAGAGTGAACAATTTGAAATAATTTAAAAAGGAAAAAATAAAGTTTCTGTTCTTTGGGGGATGAATATATATATATATATATATTCATATGTATATATGGCAGGAGAATGCTCTCTGTACAGGAATGGTTCCAAATGCCAGGATTTGTTTGGAAGGAAAGCCAGGCCAGGAACTCTGGCCAGGCCAGGAGCTCCAGCTGGGACAGACAATGGCCTGGCGCACTCTGACCCCAAAGGTGATGGCTCCCGTCAAAGCACTGGCATGAATTCTCATTTGGTAAAGCATTTTCA
Organism: Micronycteris hirsuta; assembly: GCA_004026765.1. NCBI lineage: Eukaryota > Metazoa > Chordata > Mammalia > Chiroptera > Phyllostomidae > Micronycteris > Micronycteris hirsuta. Next base: position 6,981 of record PVJI01029235.1, read on the forward strand.
GACCAAATGAGCTATGCCAAACCAAAGGCCTAGGAACAAATGCATTATGTGAATGATACCATTTTGCAGGGAAATCTGGAATGATTTCATAGGTTAATACCAGCATCTCTTTATATTTAGAGCTAACCCACCTTCAAGCCATAAGTTTTCATCTTCAAATTAACCAGAGACCCAGATGGCATCCTGGATGAACCAGGAAGTGCTCCTGTATAGAAAAGGCATTACCTGGCATGGTCGTAGCTGACAGCAGCCCAGGTGCACTAGCCTCAGGGCTCACTTCTTGAGTAGACTGTGCACATTTAATTTCCCACGTGGAGATGCTTCCAAGGACATGTCCAGAATCTCTTGGTTGCTAATAACATCTTGGCTCACTGTACACAGAACACATCTCTTTTCATTTCCTGCCCCCGATAGGCAGAACTTTAGCTTTTAACTTCTTTAGAGTAGACTGAAGGACCACAGACTTCAGATTTACATGTGGTTCATTGCCTTTACCACTTACAGATTCTAGGGTCTTTGAAAAGTTACTCAACCTGAGTGAGCTTCACTTTCCTTTTCAATGAATGGAGATGGTATAAGCAAGTAGAATATTCTGAAAATTCCATGAGATAGTGTGTATGTAAATGTGTTTGACACATAACTATTTCCTTCCTTTCTCCATCTCTTCTTTCTTTTCCACCTAGCTTACATATGAAGGAAAGTCTTTCTAGTTACCAGTAGAAAGAGCATTGGTGATCAGCAACTTTTGCTCTCAAGCCACATACATAGCTTGAGTTCACATCTCAGGATTCCCTGTCCTAGCTATACAGATAGAGCAAGCCCACTTATATTTAATTGCTTTATCTGTCAAATAATCCTACTTCATAGGAGTATTGTGAGGATTACATGAATTTCTGTGCCTGATTTATAGTAAGTACTCAATAAATATCAACTCGCTCAGTTACCAGCCTCTATCTTTACTGGCTACTGTAAATGTGCTGGGAAGTTTGGTTGGAAGAAAACAACAAATTAGGATTGAGTGACTTTGATTATCTGACCTAATGCAACAAAACCTTCACTTCTTTAGACATTACCTTTGAGTTAGTACATTCTCTCTTCAAGGTACTGGTCACATTTTGTAGTGATTCAAAGATAGGTGACTGGATAAAGAAGATGTGAGATATATATATATACACACACACATGTACACACACAATGGAATACTATTCAGCCATATAAAAGATGAAGTATTGCCATTTGATACAACATGGATGAATCTCAAGAATATCATGCTAAATAAAATAAGTCAGATAGAAAAAGTTAGGAACCATATGATTTCACTCATATGTGGGATATAAAACTCAAAGCAACAAACAAACAAAAAACTCAAACAAAGAAACCCTCATAGATGCAGACAACAGTCTGGTGGTTGCCAGAGATAAAGAAAGGGCGGGGGAGAGGGAAGCTGGTAAGGAGGGTCGAATGTATGCTGACAGAAGGAGACTTGACTTTGGGTAGTGAGCACACAATGCAGTATAAAGAGGATACGTTATAGAATTGTACACTTGAAACCTACCTAATTTTGTTAACCAATGTCACCCCAATTTTAATAACATTTTAAAAAATCAATGAGCAAGGAGAGGAATAATGTGCATATGTCAGGCATGGTAAGTATAATTTCGGCCCCATGATCTTTTCTCTGTCTCATGATACACCCATGAATATGTGATGCCGCATGGCAAAAGGGACTTCACAGATATAATTAAGGTTACTAATCAGTGGACCTTAAGGTGGGGAGATTACATGATCCCTTTAAAACAGAAAGGGATATCTGAGATATCCAAAATATTAGAGAAGGATTCTATGTGATACTGTTGTCTTAAAGATAAAGGAGACCTTGCATCAAGGAAATGGGGAATCAGTCTTACAACCAAATGGAGCCGAATTCTGCCAACAACCAGTGAACTTGGGAGAGGATCCTGGGGTTAATAAATATTAACTTAAGGCTGATTAAATGCCAAAAAATGACCACAGCACAACCTTGGCTCCCAAGAGGTTGGAATACCAACACCTTGCTAGTTCTTCCCAATACACGACTCCTCTGATGAGCCATCTTTGCTCTAGGGTTCTTCATCGGCTGGGACAAGACTGTCCTAGGCTCTCTCTGCCCAGTTGTTTCCTCTTGCTGTCATCGTTCACAGGTGTACTCCAATAAAGTACTCACACTCCTACCTTTATCTCTATGTCAGCTTCCCGGAAAATCCAACCAACACAGATGGCCTTCAAATAGAAATGGAGGGGGTAGTTTCATCTACTCAATAAAGATGTATGGACCATCAACAATAATTAAGCAAGATGCTAAACACCAGGTATATCAGAGAAGAAGTTAGAGTACCTTTTCTCACTGTGCTTCACTAGAGGTTAATAGAAATGACATTAAACAAATAAATTGCACAAAACATTGGGCCCATCAAATAATAGTTGAGCAAAGATTCAGAGCTGTGATATTCAGAAAAATACAAGGGAAAAGCTGAGTGAAATCCAGATGGGGAAGATTAAACATCAGAGTATGTCGGGTCTTAGTGAGACAATAAAACCTATTGTTTTCTATATTAATCACATTCCTCATTTAGGACTCTGAGTCTGGAAATTGTGGGATTCCTTTTACAAGTGCAGATTCAGTCTTACAACCAAAGTCTTTCAAGAATATGAAAGACTTGAATTAGCATCATTGTGTATAAAAAATATATTGGCAATTTTTGTAAAAGCAGAAATATAATTTGAGCTAGGTGATTAAAAAAATTAAAGAATGGTCCTTTTGTCAAGAGCACAAAGAGTCAGGGTAGGCCGTAATTGTTCTCCTGTGCTTCACACTGGTCAGGCGACATCTGGAATCTTGTGTCCAATTCTGGGGTCTTTTAAAGAAAACTTTTAAGAAGGACAAAAAATTGTACTCCATGGAGTGTATGAGAATGGAGAGAATGCCTTGGATCCATATGACAAAATTTCATGGAGATTTTTATCCAGAACCAGACTCAAGTGAGTCATTATATCCATTTTTAAATAAAGGACTGTCCTATGTAATTAAAAACAAAACAAAACCTCAGATCAATTGGTTCTGTTTTCTCCTGAGGGTAGAAATAGGAACAATGCATAGAAATAATACATAAGTAGATTACAAGTTAGTGTAAAAAAGAAAACAGAAAACTTTAATTTCTGCAACCTACAACTATCCATCAATTAAATGAGCTCATTCAGGAGGCAGTGAGCCCTGTATGCCTGAAGGAATTGGAGCCCATGTAGGAAGGCTTCCTGCAAGTGATATTTTGATACTGGGTTTCAGAGATTGGAAAATATATGGATATAAAGTGTCTAGAGGAGCCTGTAAAAGAATTCTGTATCATTCAATGTTCATGTAAGACAGAAGGAGGAGAGGGTAGGGCTAAATTGGAGCTACATGTTCTGCCAATCTATATTCAAACACAAATTTTCCAAAACCACTATGCCAGTGCACAATGGTAAAATAAGAAGTCCCAGACAAGTTCCTCCACAGAGACGCTAACTTACACTTAACAAAAATATACAGTTCAAAGGGTTTATGGAAAATTGATCTTCCAGTTAAGAAATCACAGTACCCCAGGCAAGCACAAAGCCAAGAACACAAGCATTGAAATGGATAAGAAAAGCCATTGCATTTCACCCGTGATCGCCCTTTTCCCAAGCTGGCAATGCTCAGTGCAATTGGGGGGAAATGCCAACTCACCACATCTCCTTACGGAGGGAAACAGAAATGTGTAGTGTTTACCCAACATTTTGGCTTTCAGGGGGGCTGCCTGAGGGACCGGTTCTGTCTCATCCACTTCTCAGTGCTGAAAGGGAACCTATAACATATATTTGGATATTATGCAAATGATCTACAAATTTGGTACAATTTCTTTCAAAATTCTAATGGGGGTTGCTGAAAAAAAAAAGTATCCTACAATTCATATGGAACCTCAAATAACCCAAATAGCCAAAGCAATCTTGAAAAAGAACCAAACTGGAAGCCACCTACTTCCTGATTTCAAAACATATAACAAAGTTATAATAATCAAAACAGTATGTTTCTGGCATAAAAACAGACATATTGACCAATGAAACAGAATAAAGAGCCCAGAAATATACCCTAATGTATAAGGTCAAATGATCTTCAACAAGGGTGTGAAGGCTACACAATGGGGTTAGTCTCTTCAAAAAATGATGTTGGGGAAACTAAGTATCCACTTGCAAAATAATGAAGTTGAATCCTTACCATGTGTAAAAATTAACTCAAAATGGATTGAACATTTTGTTATAGATTTAATGTTTGTGTCCCCCCAAAATTCATTATGTTGAACTGCAATTCCCAATGTGATGATCTCTGGAGGTGGAGTCTTTGGAAGATGATTAGGTCATGAGGATGAAGTCCTCTGAATACAATTAGTGCCCGTATTAAAGGAACCCTGGAGCACTTCTTTTCCTCTTCCATCTTGTATGGACATAGTGAAAAGGCAGCTCTCCATGAGCCGGGAACCAGCCTTCACCAGACACTGAATCTGCCAGCACCTTGATCTTAAACTTCCCAGCCTCCAGAAAGGTGAGAAATAAGTTTCTGTTGTTTACAGACCACTCAGTCTCTGATATTCTGTTATAGTAGCCCAAACAGATGAAGAAATTGGTACTGAGCTGGGGATGCTGCTTTAACAAATACCTAAAAATGAAGAAGTAGCTTTGGAACTGGCTGATGGGTAAAGGCTGGAAGAGTTTTGAAGTACATGCTAGAAAAAGCTTACAGACCATTGAGGGTGTTTCTGGTGAGAGCTCAGAAAGAAAAAAGAAAAGTTATACAGAAATCCTCAATCTTTTTAGAGAATACCTAAGTCATCCTGAACAGAATGCTAGTAGAAATATGGACAGTAATAGCCATTCTGATGAGTTCTCTGGCGGAAATGAAGAACATGTTATTGGAAACTGGAGGAAAGGTCATCCTTATTATAAACTGGCAAAAATTTGGCTGAATTGTGTTCTTGATCTGATGTTTTGTGGAAGGTGGAACTTTTAAGCAATGAAATAGGATATTTAGCTGGAGCTATTTTAAAGGAAAGTTTTGAAGGTGTGGCTTGGCACTTCCTGATTGCCTGTAGTAAAATATGAGAAGAGAGAAGTGACTTAAAGACAGAGTTGTTAAGCAAAAAGGAAGTAGAACTTAAAGATTTAGAAGATCCCCAGGCTATCCATATTGCCAAAAATGAAACACTAAGGGTTGGCCAAGCAACAGTTTACTGAGATAAGTATAGACCAGCCATCTCAGCAGAAACCAGGAGCGATTCTCTAAGACCTTGGAAGAATGACCCCAAAGCCAATTCCAAGATCATCAGATCAGCTTCTCCCATCACAAGCCTAGAGTAAGGCTGGAGAAAGAGCTGCTTCAAAAGAGAGATTGCTGTCACCTGCAGGACCTTGAATCTTGCTACCTGGTGCTGCCTCACAGAGGGCTCTGCTCCCCAGTGCTGTGCTTCTCAGCCACCCCAGGTCCATGCTGCCGGGCCCTGGGCTCATGCAGGCAGCAGATTTTGGCGGCATCTGTGTGGTGCTGTCTCTGCCACCTCAGAGTACAAGGGTCCAGGGCTCTGCCAAGGTTTCAAAGGATGGAACTGCCTTCAACCTTGGACTTGCAACTCCAGCCTAAGAGAACAATTAGGGCGGGTCCCAGCAGAGAGCTGCCATTCCCAAAGGCATCTTCATGGGCCCAAAAGACAGAGCAGTGAGTCAAAGATTATTCTTTAGTCCTAAGATCAAGTGGAATTTGGCCTGTTAGGTTTTGGACTGACTCAAGGCCTGGCACTTCTTTCTTCTTTCCTATTTCTCCCTGTTGCAATGGGAATCATATTCTAAGCTCATCCCACCATTGTATTTTGGAAGTACATAACATGTTTGATTTCACGGGTTCACAGTTGGAGAGGAATTTGCGTCAGGAAGAATCACACTTTGGGTCTCGCCCATTTCTGCTTTAGATGGTATTTACATTAGACATTGGATTTTAGGCTTTTGAGTTGATGGTGGAGGAAAGTAAGAATTTGAGACTACGCGGTTGGGATGACTGTATTTTGCATGTGAGAAGAACATGGATTTGGGGGCTGATGGTAGGATGCTATAAATTCAATGTCCGTATCCCTACAAAATTCTTATAGAAACACTTAATGACATTGAACTTGGCTCTGATTTACTGGATATGAAACCAAAGTTCAGACAATAAAATGAAAATTAGACAAATGGGACTACATCCAATTTAGAAAATTCTGTGCCAGAAAGGAAACAATCAACAGAATGAAAAGGCAATCTACAGAATGGGAAAATATTTGATAAGAAGTTAATATCCAGAGTATATTTTAAATAAACTCCTATAACTCAAAGACAAAAACTCACATAATCTGATTTAAAACAATTGTCATAGGACTTGAATAGATGTTTCTCCAAAGATGTACAAATGGTCAACAAGCTTGCTCACCATCACTAATCTGCAGAAACGCCAATCAAACCCTAAATGAGATGTACCTCATGGTCATTAGGATGGCCACTACCAAACCAAACAACCCTGTCCCCAGCCACACACAAAGAGAAACTGAAGGTAACAAGTGTTGAGGAAGATGTAGAGAAATTGGAACCTTTGCTCACTTTTGATAGGAATGTAAAATGATGCTTGGAAAATAGTGTACAGAAAACACTAATTTTTGAAAATCATTTTGGAAAATTAAAAAAAATTAAAATAGAATTACAATGTGATCCAGCAATCCCACTTCTGGAGTTATACAAGGGGGGGGGCATGAAAAAAAAAACAGAATTATCCTCTGGAGGGCAGGCCCCTTGTTTTCCAGGCTTCCCCTGCTAGGTGAGTGTCCTAGGAACCCATCTATATCAGTGTACCAGCTGGTATTGTTGTGAGAGGCTGTGTTCAGCCTCAGTGAATTTTTTTTTGAAGACTCAATTTGTTTGCCCATTTTATGATGGGTGATTTACAAGCACACAAGCCCACACCACACTGAGTGTTCAGCAGTTTTTGACCAAAAATGGCATGACCCTGTGCCCCACCCTCCCCATTCACCCAATCTCGCCTGAGTGACTTTTTTTTTTGTTTGTTTCCTGGGATGTAAAAAGTCCTCAAAGGGAAACATGTTGCCGATATGAAAGAGGTGAAATAAAAATGTCAGAAGCACTAAAAGGCATCAAAATCAACAAGCTCAAAAACTGTTTTGAACAGCAGAAGAAAGGTCTTGATAGGTGTATTACATCAAATGGAGAGGACTTAAACTGAAGCTTAAACATGTAAGAATAAATACACAATTTTTTATGACTATAGAAGAAATGAGAGGAAAGAGACAGAAAATTAGCTTTTATTGAGCACCTACCAAGGTCCAGGAAGTCTACTAAGCCCTTTATAAATATGTTCTGACTCAGTTGTAACAACAATCTTGTGATATAAACATGTTTTATTTCCACTTTACAGATGAGGAAACAGAGAAATTGTGAGGTTAGAAGACATCCCTGAGATCACCTATTTAATTAGCCAAAGTCAGGATTCAAACACGAGACAGACTCCAGAGCTGGTATTTTCCCCACTGCTCCAAGGAACAGAGAAAACATCTCAGGAAGAGAAATACTACATAGAAAGTTGCAGTGGTAAAGATTAACTCGCAGTATGGAATTTCCTAAGACAAGTCAATGTGTTCCTTGGAGACTCCGTTGGAGCATAGTAAGTCGTAAACTGGAGGGACCACTTCAGAGAAAACTGATTCCGAACACTGGCTCTGGGTTTGAGTCCTGGTTCTGCCACTTACAGCTTTGTGACCTTGAAATACTTTCTTAGCTTCTCTATGTATGTGAAAGCTTATCATGCCTTAAATGGCCCTGACAACCAGCCGAGGATGTTATTAAAAAGCATATTCAAAGGCCTCACCCACCGGCATTTTAACTCAGTAAGCTCAGTTGAATCTCGTGATCCAGGGGGCCTGTTTTTGAGAATCTTTGTTGATATCAGCCTCCAGTTCATTAACTTAGCATACAAACCCTTCATGGCTTCGCCCTGGCTACCTCTCCAACCATAGTTTTTTACTTTTCTAACCTCAGATTAACTCTCTAGCACTGGAACTTCACTTTTAGCTTAGGCCGTTCTGTTTTTTCTTGAACACCTTTCTCTGTTCTTTCTCACTCAACCCCCTTCTGTGACCTTCACCTGCCTCATTCTGCCCAACTGTAGTAGCTACATGTTGCTGCATAACAAATTACCCCCAGCCCTAGTAGCTTTAAGCCGTGATTATCATTTGTTATTGTTCAAGGTGTCTGCATCAGGAATTTGGAAGGGGGTTAGTTGGGCAGTTCTACCTTGGCATCTTTGAAAGGCTGCTGTCAGGTGTCAGCTGGAGCCATGTAAAGGCTTAATTGCACTGAAGGATCTGTTTCTAAAATGGCACAATTACATGGCTGGCAAGTTGGGGTTGGCTTTTGGCAGGTGCCTTTCTATACAGGCCTCTCCTCCAGGTTCCTGTGAGATTTTGCAGCGTGGGGGCT
>PVJI01029236.1:0-15530 GCA_004026765.1 Micronycteris hirsuta
GGGACCCTCTGGTTCCCAGCCCGCGCTCAATCCACTGAGCTACACCAGCCGGGCCAAGATCCATTTTTTATTAACGTGGATGTTCAGTTGTTCCAGCACCATTTGTTGAAGAAACTGTTTTTGCTACACAGAATTGCCTTTGCTTGTTTTTCAAAGATCAGTTGATTATATTTATGTGGCTATATTTCTGGGCTTTCTATTCTGTTCAATTGATCTGTTTGTCTCTTATTTTTACCAGTACCACATTGTCTTGATTACTGTAGATTTATAATCTTAAAGTAGGGTATTGTCAGCCCTCAAACTTTGTTCTTTTCTTTTAATATCATGTGGCTGTTTCTGGGTGTTTTGCCTCTCCATATGAACTTCAGAATTGGTTTCTTTTTCTTTTTTCTTTTTTTTTGGTTTTAATGTTTATTCTGTCACCTTAAACCTAGAATCAGTTTCTTGATATCTACAAAATAACTTGCTGATATTTTTATTGGGATTGCATTTAATCTGTAGATCAAGTTGGGAAAAACTGATACACTGACAATATTGAGTCTTCCTATCCGTGAGCATGGAATAGCTCTCTGCTTAGTTCTAATTTGTTTCATTTATCAGAGTGTTACATTTTTCCTCATATAGCTCTTATACATATTTTGTTAGATTGATACCTGAGTATTTCATTGTTTTTGAGTGCTAATGTAAATAGTATTGTGTTTTAATTTAAAATTCCATTTTTCATTGTTGGTGTATGGGAATACGATTGACTTTTATATAGTAACCTTTTATCCTACAACCTTGGCATAATCATTTATTAGTTCTAAGAGTTTTTTTGAGATTCTTTTCAGACTTTCTTCATATATGATTTTGTCATCTCTAAACAAAGACCATTTTATATCTTCCCCAATCTGTAACTTCTACTTCTGTTTCTTGTATTATTGCACTAGCAAGGACTTCAGTACATTTCCAAAACATTTCACAAAGAAAGCCAAGCTCTTTCCCTATATCAGGACTTTAGCTCCTCCCTTTATTTAGACTGACAGCTGCTTTTGCCTTTCACATTTTTTAGGTTTCAGCTTAAATGTTACCTCATCAAACCATACAGAGTGACAGAAGATTCTTTTCTTTTTTTTTTTTTTAAGATTTTGTATATTTATTTTTTAGAGAGAGAGAAAAGGAAGGATAAAGAGACGGAGAGAAATATCAATGTGTTGTTACCTCTCACAGGTTCCCTGCTGGGGACCTGGCCCATAACCCAGGCATGTGCCCTGTCTGGGAATTGAACTGGCGACCCTTTAGTTCACAGCCTGTGCTCAATCCACTGAGCTATACCAGCCAGGGCTTTTTATTTTTTCTTATTTTCTTATTTAAAAACAATTTTTAAAAAGATTTTATTTTTTTATTTTTAGAGAGAGGGGAAGGGAAGGAGAAAGGGAGGGAGAGAAACATTAGTGTGTGGTTGTTTCTCACGCACCCTATACTGGGGACCTGGCCCGCAACCCAGGCATGTGCCCTGACTGGGTTTGAACTGTGACCCTTTGGTTCACAGGCCCATGCTCAATCCACTGAGCCACACCAGCCAGGGCAGAAGATTCTTGTCCTCCATTTCTCCATCCCTATGTTGTGTTCTTGTTTCCTTTAAAACACTACAATTTCAGTGTTAGTAGTACTCTGCTTGTTCTGTATTCTTTTCTTTAAAGATTTTATTTATTTACTTTTAGAGAGAGGGAAAGGGAGGGAGAAAGAGAGGGAGAGAAACATTAATGACACACATTGATCAGTTGCCTCTCACAGGCCCCCAACTGGGGACCTGGGGGACATCCCAGCCGTATGCCCTCACCGGAAATCGGACCGGTGACCTTTTGGATAGCAGGCCGGCACTCAACCCATTGTGCCATACCAACCAGAGCTTGTTGTCTGTCTCATTCACCATTCTTGGCATCTAGGATAGCACTTTGCGTTCAGTGAACACTTTGATATTTGTTGAATAAATATATGAATGAAGGCGCTAAGTTTCTCCTCAAAGCTGAAGTATAAGAGCTTCCTTCCTCCTGTCTTGGTAGCTCAGTCCAGTTCAAACTGGGAACCTGGGAATCAGCTTACATACCTTTTCCTCAGTCCTTTTCCTCCAGTCTATTCAGCCACCTTGTTCTGTCAGCCTTAGTTTACATTTTTATCTCATGATTAAAATTATTAGTAATCTCTTGCTCAGTCTCACTCCCATCAAACACTATCCTAATGCCTTTACATGGTCACATAATTGGTCTTTCTAAAAATAGAATTATGGCCATTCTTCTGCTTAAAATTTTAGAGTTGTTCCTAAAGTCTGAATTTTCTAGCTTTGTATATAGGCCTCATCTACCTTTTCCCTTCCTCTCTTCTCATTTCCAGCTCTGCCTTCCCTTGGACACTATGTTCCAATAGTGCCAATTTACTTCAGAGTTGTTCCGAATAATCTGCTGTTTTATGCCTCCATGTCTTTGACATACTCTTCCACCCTTCCCCTTCCCCTTGGCAAAGTGATATTTAGTCTTCAAAACTTTACCCAGAGTTAATCTCATCTGTACTAATTCAATACCTGGTATGGATCACCACTACATATAATACACTATTGCCCTGGCTGGTGTGGCTCAGTAGATTGAGCACTGGCCTGCAGACCGTAAAGGTTGGTGGTTTGATTCCTGATCAGGGCACATGCCTGGGTTGTGGGCCAGGTCCCTGGTTGGGGGCAGTGAGAGGCAGCCCAGCGAGGCAGCCCATTGATGTTTCTCTTCCTCTCTTCCCCCTCCCTAAAAATAAATTAAAAAATATTTTCAAAAAATACACTATTATAGTAATTTATTTACCTTAGGCTGAATTCCTTGTGGTCACAGGTTTCTAATTACCTTGTGTGCCCATTGTTTAACATGGGATCTCACATATAGAAGATGCTCAGTAAATCTTTTCTAAATGAAATTTAGTACAGCCTCCCTTTTTTTTTTTTTTTTTTTTTTAAGAGAGAGAGGAAAGGAGGGAGAAAGAGAGAAACATCAATGTGTGGTTGCCTCTCACGTGGCCCCACTGGGACCTGGCCTGCAACCCAGGCATGTGCCCTGACCGGGATTCGAACCAGTGACCCTTTGATTCATAGCTGGCGCTCAATCCACTGAGCTACACCAGCCAGGGCCAGCTACTTATTTTATAGAAGAGGCCCTGAGAGGTGAATGACTTTGTCAAAGGCTATGCACTAATTTGCTTAAAAATAACCTACTTTATTTTGTTCTTTTTTCTTTGAACAAGATTGATATAGATAAAATTGGGCTCTGAAATCCAAATGGCTTTGATTCTTGATTCTGACACATATTTGGGCCTTGAGCAATTTACTTAACTTTTTTAAGCTTCAGTTTGCTCAGCTTCATGCTGGTAGTAGGAATAGTTTTTTTATGTAGAGTTGTTGCAAAGAGTAAATGATATTTGAGTAAAGGGTTTAGAACAATGCTTGGCACAGAGTAAGCAGCAAATGTACTCATTATTATTATTAGCATCCGTCATAGTTCATTGGCCATAATGCCTCCTGGAAAAGGCGTAAGATTTAATTATCTTTACAAACTCATTCTGGTTCTTTTGTAGGCAGGCTGACTGATAGAACAGCGAGCATTTTCCAAGGCAACCAAATGAAACTGAAGCTGGTCAATATTCAAAAAGCTAACATCTCTACAACTGCATTCATAAACGCTTTCTGCCATCACAGACTCATTGAACTGGATGCTACTGCAGTGCACAGTGACCTCCCAACCCCAGACATCTTACGTGGACTCTGTAGCAATAGCTGGATCCGGCAAAACCTCCGATGTCTCCTGTTGGACTTGACAAGCATCCCTCGAGATTCAAGACTACTGTTCTTTCGTCAGCTCACTGGTCTTCGTGTTTTAAGTGTTTTCAATGTTTGTTTTCTTAATGAAGACCTTGCTAATGTTTCTCAGTTACCAAAACTGGAAAGCTTGGATATCTCTAGTACTCTGGTCACTGACATCTCTGCACTACTTACCTGTAAGGATCGACTCAGATCTCTCTCAATGCACTATATGAAATGCCTGACCATGACCAAACCACAGATTCTCGCAGTCATTAGAGAACTTAAATGTCTGCTTCACCTTGATATTTCTGATCACAGGGAGCTCAGATCAGATCTAGCTTTTCATTTGCTGCAGCAGAAGGATATTCTACCTAACGTTGTGTCCCTGGATATTTCGGGGGGCAGCCACATCACCGATGGAGCTGTGGAACTGTTTATACGGCAGCGGCCTGCGATGCAGTTTGTGGGACTGTTTGCTACGGATGCTGGTTATTCTGACTTCTTTGCTACAAAACAAGGCTTGAGGGTTTGTTTTTATCTGAAATGTTTGTTTCATTTGTTCAGAACCTTATTAAGCTTCTGTCGTATATCGGAATCTAGGTATGATGGTTACAGAGACAGATAAAAAGTCCTTGAGGAACATAACAATTATTGTGTTGCTGCTATGTGGTAGGTTGCAGAAATATAATCTTAAAATACAGTCCTGGCCACCACGTGTTCTGGTCTAGCTTCACAGTGATAACAGTGCAGTCATTTATATATCACCTCCTGTCTGCCAGACATGCCATGCACATTGTTTTCTATTTAATCCTCCCGTTTTACAGCTGAGGGAATGGGAGCTCAGGGAGGTTAAGCTACTTATCCACAATCATAGAAATATTAAATGGTAATAGCTAGGACTTGTATACAAGTCTTTGTGTCTCTAAAACTTGTGTTCTTTACCTGTATTAATAGCTAAATATAATTAATAAGGCAGGTGATCAACATGGTTAGCACCATTTTTGGTGAACGTATGACACACAGCAATTTTAAAAGAGCCTTAAGAAACGTTTCGAATGTTGCTGGAATAAGTTTATAGCCTCTCATGGTGCTATTTTTAAAGCAGCATATATTTAAATATTTATATTCTAGAATATTTCTTTTTAACACAGTGGTTATTTTCCTCAATTGTACATTTTAATCACTTTGGAAGCTTTAAAATATACTGATACTTATGTCCCATCCCCCAAGGATTCTGATTTAATATGTTTAGGATTTGGCCTGAGCATCAAGATTTTTATTTTATTTTATTATTTATTTATTTATTTTTAAGATTTTATTTATTTACTTTTAGAGAGAGGGGAAGGGAGGGAGAGAAACAGCAATGTATGGTTGCCTCTCACATGGCTCTCACTGGGGACCCGGCCTGCAACCCAGGCATGTGCCCTGACTGGGAATCGAACTGGGACCCTCTGGTTCCCAGCCTGCGCTCAATCCACTGAGCTACACCAGCCAGGGCTGGTTTTTTGTTTTTTTTTTTTCCCCATTACATTTAGTCCCCTTATACCCCCCTCACTCCCCACAGTCACCCCACTATTGTCCGTGTTCATGAGCCCTTTTGGGAGTCAAGGTTTTAAAAGGTCCCAGTAATTCTAATGTGCAGCTAAGGTTCAGAAGCACTGCTTAAAAAGAATCTTTTATGATTATACCTTATGTAATTCTTCTTAGGATGAGAGAACAAAGTGATTTGTAGTTATTAGTTGTTTTTACATTTTATTCCTTTAATTTGAAAACAGCAATTGTTGTATTTTAAAGTCCTTTTAATTTTCTGACCTTGCTAATGAAGGTAGAAGCCATCAGTTACATTATTAGATTTGAAATAGAGATATAATTTGAACTTTCAGTTAAGTATGTACAGTAGAGAATTGTTTATCAGAAATGTACATCTAGGCTGGTTGAAGATGAATAGCATTTAATAGCACAGTGATCCAAAGACCACAGTGATTAAAAAAAATAGATTTTAGCACATAAATACTTGGTATATACAATAATACGGGACAAGTACTGTAATGTAGTTAAGACACTAACTACTAAAGCAGGTACAACAACAGAAAATGTGAAGTTTTGTTTCAGTAAACTTATCTGGAATACATGTCAGCATAGTTTATTTTGAAATTTTTAAATTATGCAGTGTGTACAGTGTTGGATATTGGGGGATGGAGAGGTCACAATCTTCCCATGACTAAGGAACTATAAAGATCTTAATTCATAAAGGTCTTACTTAATTCAGCCTTATGTGGAGTGTAAGGTACCATAAATTTAAAAGGTGTGTTTCAGAAAACCTTTTACTTAATAGAAATGCATATCTTTCAAATTAGAAGCAAAATATACTAAATATTTTTGTTTGGGTTGATCAAAAGTTTGCTTACATTCAAATGGATAAAATTAAGTGTTAGTGAAAACCTTGAAGCAGAACAAATATGTTAATTCTTGCACCCAAAATTAGAATGGGAAACATGCATGTACTTAATTCCTTTAAAATTAGTGAATAAGCCCTGGATGATGTAGCTCAGTGGATTGAGCGTGGGCCTACAAAGCAAAGGGTTGCTGGTTCGATTCCCAGTCAGGGAGCATGCCTGGGTTGCGGGCCAGGTCCCTTCTGGGGGGCACGCAAAAGCAACCACACATTGATGTTTCTCTCCCTCTCTTTCTCTTTCCCTTACCCTCTCTCTAAAATACATACATACATACATAAATAAATAAAAAAAATGAGTGAATAAGATACAAATTTTCAGTTACAAAATCAAGTCAAAATCAGTAAGTCAAGGGATATAATGTGCAGCACAGAGAATACAGTCAATAATATATATGGTTAATAACTTTGTATGCTGTTAGATGGTTTATTAGACGTACTGTTTTGATAACTTCATTAGGTATATAAATGTTGAATAACTTGCGCACCTTAGACTAATGTAATATTGTATGTTGACTACATTTTAATAAAGTTTTTTAAAAATTAAATGGGCAGAAAGGGCACCCACCGTTAGTATTAAAAGCCATGCAACATTTTCATTTGCTAGGAAATTCTCATTGATCCACTGACGGGATGCAGCATAGATCCCTTAGGAGGACTGTTCTGTAATGGCATCTCCAGGAAGCCAGGGAGAGAGGGTGATACGATGGTTATCTGGTTTCCTGTTTGGTCTTTAAAAAAAGAAAGAAAGATTTTATTTATTTTTAGAGCAAGGGGAAGGGAGGGAAAAAGAAAGGGAGAGAAACATCGATCATATCCCCCCAGTCAGGGACTGGCCCACAACCGGAATTGAACCAGCAACCCTTGGGTTTGTGGGACAACACCCAACCCGCTGAGCCACAACAGCCAGGGCTCTTCTGTTTGGTCTTGCCCTGGCTTATCCTTTGTTTCACTTCTTACATCTGGATGATTACAAAACCTTGCTTTCCTTTTTTAAAATTGTATTTTTAATTATATTTTTCGTTACCATTTACCCCCCTTATACCCCCTACCCCTGTAATCACTGCATTGTCGTCCGTGTCTATGAATTGTTTTTCCTTTTTGCTCAAATCTTCTACCCGCTAACCCCTACTCCCCAGCTGTCCACCTAGAATATATCCTTTGTTCAGATTCTTAATAATGTGTGGGTCCTTGGGCAATTGATGTATGGGTATAGTGCTTTTTATTTATCTATCTAGCTATCTATCTGTTTATTTATATCTGTTCATTTACTTTTTCCCATCACCATTTACCCCCCACCCCTCCCCCTGCAATTCCCACACTGCTGTCCCTGTCCACGAGTGTTCTCTATCCCCCCCTTCCCCTCCCCTCATCCCTCTTACTCCCCCTCCCTCCCTCCCTCCTCCTCTTTTTGCTCAGTCTTTCTACCCTCCCATCCCTCAGCTTCACCGGGCAGCTGTCAGCCTGCTCTCTTTCTATGAGTCTCGTTTCCTTGTTAGTTCATTTTATTCATTAAATTCCACATATGAGTGTATAATACTTTACAAATTATTTTGATATAATTTTTAACTTGCAGATTACAAATTTGAGATATTTTGCCACATTTGTTTTATCGTATCTGCTCTCTATACACACAGTTTTTTTAGAACAATTTGAGAGTAAGTTGCACATTATGCCCCAGGTACTTGGTGGTTTCTTTCAGTGTATTGATTTAGGTCTTTATAGTTCTGAAAAGTTTCCCTTGATAATAGTTTTAAGTATTCGTTCATTTCTTGCCCAGGAACTTCTAAGTACATACATATATGTTGGATCTTTTTCTTCTTTCGCTATCAGTGCTCAATCTTATATCCTTTTTACTTACTTTTAAAATTTCCTTGTTTGTTTTGCATTTCTTCTTGTTAGTAAATTTTTATTTCAATCCTTCCTTGTAACTTAATTTTTACATTTAATATGATTTTTTCTTCCCCGATTTAATGAACCCATCATCTTTTTGTTTACATTTTTTTCATATCCCAAAATGTAAATTTAATTCAGTTTAAACTGCTGTATTAACAGTTTCCTTCTGATTTTTTTGGTTTATAGGAAGAACTTTTTCAGCTGAAATGTATAGATTGGCTTTTTAAAACATTCTCTTATAGGAGCTTTACATGGAATTGGTTTGAATCTTTTTATTTATTGGCATTCACTGGATTCCTAATTCAGAAGCACTCTCCTGTCAATTTAGTGATTTGAGATTTCTTCAATGGATGATGATGTTACTGGTCGTGGAGAAGGGATTATTTTTGTTTCCATTTTTCAAGATCCTGAAATTTTACTTCATCCCTCGCTCCCTCTTTCCTTTTCCTTTCCTTTCTCTTTCCCTTCCATTCCTTTGCTTTCCCTGTGATACCTAGTTTTATTTGCATTACTTGTTGATTTTATGGTTTGGATCAAGAGGGTAACTTAGATTTTTTGAAATTATTACTTCACTGGTAGCCAGGAAGAACTATATTAATATTAAATAAATAATAAACAGCCCTAGCTAGTGCGGCTCAGTGGATTGAGTGCCAGCCTGCGAACCAAAAGGTCACGGTGCAGTTCCCAGTCAGGGCTCATGCCTGGGTTGCGGGCCAGGTTCCCGATTAGGGGCGAACCAATTGTTGTTTCACACATAGATGTTTTGCTCCCTCTCCGTCTCCCTCCCTTCTGCTCTCTCTAAAAATAAATAAATACATTTTTAAAAGAAATTAATAATGAGTAAAAATAATACTACTGAAAAAACTCAACTCCTTTTTCATTGTAGTTATTTTATGTGGCCTTTTTGTCTTTTGTTGTCTGTCCTATTTAGTACTTAGAAGACATATGCATTCATGGTTACTGGGTATTTAAAAATTTACATGCTACTCATTATTCAGTTGAGATGTTAACTGTAATATAGTTGTAGGCCCTATAGGAGATGGTATTTGTTTGAGTCTGGCTTTTCCATTTAATTGGTTTGTTGCATTTAGCAGCATACTTTGCCTATCTGGATCCATCTGTCAAAATGAGGTTGAGGAGAACACTTACTTAGAATTATGATTGAATGAGAGCAACTTTGCAAAATAGTACCTGGAAAAATTTAATTGAACACTTGAGGCCCCTAAAGCCTGTGCTTGGAGATGAACAGTGAAACCTACTGGTAATGTCTTTGCTTTTCAGGTTGCTGGAGAAGCCAATATGATTCAGATTTCAGAAGCATTGAGCCAGTACAGAAACAGGCCTTGTTTTACGAAGGAAGCCCTCTACAGGCTCTTTACAGAGACATTTTCAATACAGGTAACCATGCCTGCTATTTTAAAGGTAAGTATACCTCAGAAAGGTAGTTGTTATTATTACTTCATATTTGATTCCATTAAAGCTCACTAGACACATTGAATACAGTAACTTGTATGCCTCATTCAAAATGCCCTCATAGAGAAAGGAAAGCAGTGTTAGGCTCAACTGCCAGATCATCTCATTTTGAGTATCTGAATCAGCTTGAGTCATCCAGGTTTTTTTGTCATTTTTTTATTTTATCCATTACCATTTATCCCCCCATACCCTCTTCCACCTACACCCACCCCTTCCCCTTCACAATCACCACACTGTTGTCTGTGTCCATCAGTTATTTTCCGTTTTTGCTCGAACCCTCTACCCCGAGCCCATCCCCCAGGTTTTAAAACTCAGTTTGTGTAGGGGGTAATAGGACTTTTGCACTACTTTGCTAAATAGGACTTATCTATAAACATGAATTCACTTTTCCTTAAACGTTGTTTTTTAATTTACTCTTCAAAATCTAACATCTGGTTTTTCTGAAAGAAAACTATAACAGTATCCCCAATAAGAACAGAACAAAATAACAATAATTGAAGGTAGCCAAATCTTCCATTTAAAGTATTTTGTGAATGAAGTAAAATTACCAATATTAACAGGGTCAGACCTTGCTTTGGTTTATGGAAGGGTGGATTTATTTTAAATCTAATGGAAAGTATTAAGTGATTTGGGAAAGAAAATGGCAATGACTTAAAATTAAATGAAATATGAAAATAAAGTCTTAAAAGTCACTTTTTATTATTTGTAATTCTTTGCAGTTCTTTAAAAATATGACTTCTTGTATCATGGGAGGTTAGATTTAATTCATAACTTAAAAGCAGTACTATATAAAGAAAAAACTCTGGACCTTTGTTTCCCATCTGTAACAGGATTGAATTATATGTTCTAAAAGTCCTTTTCATATCTAAGAATCTGTGGTTTTTGAAAATCATATTTCTTTTGGTTTCTACATATTTAAATTGCAGATAATGGTAATCTAATGAAATCCTAAGAGTAGTTTAGCAATCTAGAAAAAGTCATTTTCCACAGTAAAAGTAAGTATATCCCAGGTCTGTCTCTAGGCTCCATGAGTTCACGCAGCTGTCAGGGTGAGGGTCTCTGGTCTCTTAAAATCATGGTTATGTGAGTATCAGCAGACCTATTGCTGAGACCGTTAGGGATGATTATCCCTGTTTGATAGACAAAACAGATCGCAGTGTCCCTGAATGTTAGAGCAGGTGTGGTCTAGTGCGGCACAACACCTTTGTTTTACACTTGGGTTCTAGATCTTCCAAAGCCTGTCTTCTAGTTAGCATTCTGATGCTCTGTTTTACCACTTTTCAAATTCAGATTTCTTCCTCCTCCATCTACTTTTGTTTATTTCTATCTGAGACCCTTGCCTAATTGTGCTCTTGGAATTAAGTTCTTTCATTTCATTCCAGAAATAGTTTCTTCCTCTGTAACTACCTTAGGCAGCACTTTATTTATGCCTTTTTTATGTTGCTTTTTCCCTTTTTTTTCATGTTTTGACATCTTTCACAGTGTTATTTGTTTACATACCTTATTTCTCTCACAAGGTTTTATGCTAAGGACTAGGGTTATAAGTGACTCATGTTTGTGTTCCATGTAATACTTATCATAATGCCTTATATGGTATGAGCCTAGTAAATGATTATGAAGTCACAGATGAGGAAATGGTGGTCCAGAAAAGGCAAGTGACTTGCCTGAACTCACACAGCTAGTTAATGGCTGCATTTGGATTAGAAGGTATTGCTGATGTTCTAAAAATAAATGCTGAGGATAGGGATAATCTGTTAGTCTCTCCCAATAAACATATTTTTGCCAACTAACACAAGACAGTATAAAGAATGCTCATGTTGTCATAAGTCACTAAAAACAAGTTCATTTCTAGCTTGTGGCTGTAGGAATGAGGAACCATCCATTGGATTTGCCAGTGCAGTTCACAGCCAGTGCTTGTGCCCTCAACTTAACACGCCAGGGTCTGGCCAGGGGAATGCCTGTGCGTCTGTTGTCAGAGGTCACCTGTCTGCTTTTCAAGGCTCTAAAAAATTTTCCCCATTACCAGCAGGTAATTTAAATAGAATACTTGACTCTGCTTTTACTTCGGGACAAATATGTGAAAACTACGTATTTTTAGTTCTGATTTTTCATCTTATCTAAGAGAGAGTGAAAGAACAAGAAAGAGAATAGATAAGGAATTTACGCTTGTAGAAAAAATAGGAAATATGGATAAGCAATAAGGTTTAAATTTTTTAAATTTCTTAGAAACCAGTTACTCAGAAACATCTATTAACACTTTTGGTATATCCTGGTAGGCTTTACATCATATGTGAAAATTAAATTGAATTGAATCATAGATCTAAATATAAAGTTAAAACCATAAAACTTCTAGAAGAAAACGTAGGAGAAACTATTTGTGACCTTGAAGTAGGCAAAGTTTCTTAGGATGCAAAAACACATCATAAAAGAAAAATAAATTAGAATTCAAAAAATTTACCTCAGACACATGAAAACATTAAAAAAATGAGAAGTTAAGCCATAGGCTGGGAAAAGTGTTCATTGTATGGGGTGGGGCAAGAGTAGGTTTACAGTTGTATGTGAAACACAGTTTACTCTTGTATCATTACTTACTAATTATTGTATTACTTTCCATACAAACAGCTGTAAACTTGCTTTTGCCTCACCCTGTATATATGACGAAAGTCTTTTATCCAGAATATAAAGAACTTTTTTTTAAAAAATATATTTTACTTATTTATTTATTTTTAGTGAGTGGGGAAAGGAGGGAGAGAAACATCAATCAGTTGCCTCTCATACGCCCCCAGCCAGGGACCTGGCCTACAACCCAGGCATATGCCCTGACTGGGTATCAAACCGGGGACCTTTTGGTTCTCAGTCTGGTGCTCAATCCACTGAGCCAGTAGCCAGGGCTAAAGAACTTTTAATGCAGTAACAAAGACAAACCAATTAGTAGAAAGGCCAAAAGATTTGAAAAGACATTTCACCAAAGGAGGTATGCAAATGAAAAGATTCTTATTAGCAAATTAGCAAATGAAAAAATTCTTATTCAGTCATTAGGGAAATGCAGATTAAAACAACAAGTTATTACTACACAATCCCTAGATGGGTTGAAATTAAGACTGACGATACAAAGTGTTGGCAAGGATGTGGAGCATCTGAAACTCGCATATAATGATGTTAAGAATGTAAAATGATACAACTACCAGTTCAACAGTATTATAGTTTCTTTAAAAGTTAGACATACCTTTCCGTACTCATAGAGAAATGAAAACATATGTCCATAAAAACACTTGTACACAAATGTTCATAATATTTTTATTCATAATCACCGAAACCTGAAAACTTACCAAATGTCCAACAACAGATGAATAGATAAGCAGATTGTGATATATTCATGTAAGGAAATACTATTTGGCAGTACAAAGGAATGAAGTATTGATTGAAGTATATGAATGAATATCAAAAACATTATATGCTGAGCAAAAATAAGCCAGACACAAAAGAGTAGGTACTATATGATTCCATTGATGTGGACATTTAGAACAGGCTAACTAACATGTGATGACTAATTTTCCAGGGCAAAGGTTTGCAAGGTCTGGATTGATTAGAAGGGGCAAAGTGGAACTCTTTGGGGTCATACAGTTTTTTTTCTTAATTGTGGTGGTTGTGGGTGGGGATTAGTGGTTACACAGCTATATAAATGTATTAAACTTAAAGATTTCATTTATTTTTAGAGAGAGGGGAAGAGGGAGAAAAAGGGAGAGAAACATGGATGTGTGAGAGAAACATTGATCTGTTGCCTCTTGCATGGATTTACTCAGAATTTATTTTCTTTATTCCCTTAAAGTTACAGAAGAATTGTCTTCTCTCCTTAACCAATTCCAGGATTCTTGTGGATGTTCCATTTGACAGGCAAGTAGAAAACTTGGTCATTTTATTTTGGGGTGTTGCCCAGTGTTACTCTGAGCATTGTTGGCTTTTGGGTTATTAGCTTAGCAGATGTCTGATTAAGGCTGGGGTAAGTTGTTTGGGGCGAATGCTCTGTTGAGCCTCTCTCACAGAGGCAATTAGAAGTAACCTGCCTGCAAATGTTGTTTCCCAAAATGTGATTCCAGTTCCGGGCTCCAGCGTAGTAAGACCAGGGGCTCCAGAGAGTCAAACATACTTGGATTCAAGTTCTAGCCCTTTTATTATCTTTGTGCATAAATATTCTTGTTTGTAAAATAGTAACTCTTATGAGGATTAGATACAGTGATGTTTGTAAAGTACTTAAAACAGTGTCCAGCTTAAGAAGTCCAGGCTGTTCTGAAGATTAGTTATTATTTTCATTATTTTATTGATAATAATTTTTAAAAATCATCACCCTAGACTCCAGAGGGATTACTCTTGAGGCCTTTGTAATCTCCCAGATTCACGAGTTCAAAAACATTTATAATGGTTGCTCCCGACAGCAGGAAAATTAAACACAGGCTGACATGACCAATGGGATTTATGGGTAATGGTGTAGGCTTAGCCATTCTCAAATCTGATAGAAATGTGTATTTAAAATGGGAGTCGACTTATAAAAATACGATAGGGAAGGTGGTCCTCCTCATTTAAAAAACATCTCTATTTCTACCTTTTCTTGATAACATCTTTCTCAACCCTATCTTTGTTCCTACACAGCAGGGATCGGAGCTGAGTAACAGCTGCCCCTGTAACAGGGCATGGATTCTCTCTAGCTAATTGATTTGTTTGCTGTAGTTCAAATTATAGCTTACTATCTCTCAGGAACCTCTTTTCTTTTTCAGACCAATCATAGTAGAAACTAAATGCTAAAAATAAATCTTTCTTTAAATCTGTCCATCTGTCTTTGAACCCTGTGCGTTTTGCTCACACTCTCATTCGCACATCTCCTCTTCCCCTTCTGATCTCTTTCTACCGATTGCTTTTGGTTTTCATAGGTGAGGTTTTAGAAGTTGAGACGACTTTTGTTATAGAATTTGTTGGGGTCGGCCACGTGTTTCCCCATTTCTCATATACAGTTTTACAAAATTTATTGTGAGAAAAATTACCGCTTTTCAGGTTTGATGCTGCCAAATTTGTTATGAGCTGGCTCTGTAAGCGTGAAAACCCCAAGATGCAAACGATGGCAGTGAGCATCACCTCGATTCTAGCCTTGCAGGTATGTGATTGCTCAAGGCAAGATCTGTCTTCCTTTAGTTGAGCTTTGATGAAGATCTAATATTTCACTGTCTGCTTTTTGTTTGCTTATAGCTCTCACCTGAGCAAGCAGCACAACTTAAAGGAGAGCTCTTCATGGCGATTAAGGTAGGTTTGTTGTCACTCTTACAACTTTTTTTGTCAGTGAAAGTAATTTATGAACATAGTTGAAAAATCTTTTAGGCCTAAAAAATGAAAAGTAAGACCTGCTCCCCAGAAGAAGAAATTACTCTCTACTGTTAATAGCTATTTCTTGTGGTGTTTACCTCCACATCTCTAAATACATGTTTATGTGGTAACAGTAACTTATAAAATTTTCTCAAATTCTTGGTTTATTAGTTTTAGATGTTATGTAGTGATTCTGCTGCTATGGTAAAGGACTTAGCTCTCCTGCATATATCTCTACAAATTACCTACTTCCCCAGTTACAATAAACTTATATCACAATATTAATCAGTAGTGTTTACAGTATGATTATGCTAACGTTGCTCACTAGAACATGTACATCATTTTTTTTTTTTTTTTAAGATTTTATTTTTATTTATTTTTAGAGAGAGGGGAAGGGAGAGAGAGAAAGACAGGGAGAGAAACAGCAATGTATGGTTGCCTCTCACATGGTCCTCACGGGGACCTGGCCTGCAACCCAGGCATGTGCCCTGACTGGGAATCGAACCGGGACTGCTTGGTTCCCAGCCCGCGCTCAATCCA